>PVJN01015581.1:0-44087 GCA_004026805.1 Lasiurus borealis | reverse complement strand
CAGTATGCAATTATTTCACTTGTTTGATTTTTTTTTCATCTCCCTGCTAGAACAAAAACTCAATTAGGAGCGAGATTTCTCTATGTTGTGTCAACACTCATTCATTAGTTGCCTAATCCAGTATTTGGAACATATTGGCACTTAACAAATATTTGTTGACTAAATTAATAAAGGGTATAAATAAGTATCTGAATATTCCACTTGTATTTGGTGCTTTAACTGCAGGAAGAGCCTATAATTTGGCCCTGGATTTATAAAATATAAGCTATGGACATTTCTGCTTAACCTTCTTAAAGGTTGTTTTTTTGTTTTTTGTTGTGTTTTGTTTTTGTTTTTTTCATGTCTTGCAAGGAGCTCAAGAACAGGGAAGAGTGGGATGGACCTCGGAGGACAGAGGAGGCCCCTGTAGTGAGCGAGGTCATGTGGACACATAGGAGAACTCAAACAAAAGTCCACAGGCACTGGAATAATTAGGGCCACTAAGTCACTCCTCCCTGGTCCTGGAATAAACTCTAAAGCGGTCTCTTTGTCTTGGCTTCCTCTACATCAGTGGTCGGCAAACCATGGCTCTCAAGCCACATGCAACTCTTTGGCCCCTTGAGTGTGGCTCTTCCACAAAATACCACGGCTTGACCGAGTCTATTTTGAAAAAGTGGTATTAGAAGAAGTTTTAAAAATTTGGCTCTCAAAAGAAATTTCAAACGTTGTCCTGTTGATATTTGGCTCTGCTGACTAATGAGTTTGCCGACCACTGCTCTACATGATTGTCAGAGAGTCATTCTGAAATAGAAATCTCACCACGTCTGCCTGCTTAGGGCTCCACGTGGCTTTCTGAATAAAGAACAAGCCTCGTGGCAGAAACACCTTCTTTGTGAGGCTGCACAGTCCTCTCGTCTTTTCTTTCCCAGCTTCTCCATAGACTCAAAATCAGTATCATAGATGCATCGGGTGGAAGATTTGCAATTCCAAGGACTTCCCACTCTCTCCCACTTATCCACGGCTTCCCACATACTGTTCTCTTACCTGGAATACTCATCCTTATCTTTCAAGCTTTGTTTGAGCACTTCAAGTTTCAGAATGGAAGATGGTACACAGACATGAGTCCTCAATGCATGGCTTACAGATATACACTGAGTGGCCAGATTAGTATGATCTCTGAACGCATAATAATCTGGCCACTCAGTGTAGATCCTATATAACAAAAGGCTACTATGCAAATTGTCCCCTCAACCAGGAGTTTGACCAGCAGGCAGGCTGGACAACAGCCATGTCCCCTCCCCCTGGCCATGCTGGCTGGATCCCACCCATGCACGAATTCATGCACCAGGCCTCTATTTTATATATATACTGAGTGGCCAGATTATTATGCATACAGAGACTGTAATAATCTGGCCACTCAGAGTATACGTCCTATTTGTTCACAGGCATCCTATGGATATACATATACATATGTATTAATTGGATGAATCATACACACATTTACAAAGACCATTACCAGAAGTGTTCAGCCTCTGAAAAAGAGGAGTCAAGCCTGGCTAGTGTGGGTCAACCTATGAACCAAGAGGTCACGGTTCGATTGCCAGTCAGGTCACATGCCCAGGTTGTGGGCTCCATCCCCACTGCAGGGGCATGCAAGAGGCAGCCAATCAGTGATTCTTTCTAATCATTAATGTTTCTATCTCTCTCTTCTTCTCTGAAATGAATAAAAAAAAGAAAAGAAAAGCAAGAGGAGTCAAAAACTCATATTCAGGAATAGACTATTGTCCTAGCCAAAACATAACCTGTACTACTTTCCTGGCTACCAGTGGAAATGCACAGTGGTACACTTCCCTTTGTTCAACATCCTGCTTTCCAATGAAGTATTAAGACCTCTCCATAAAATCTCCACTACAGACTCATCTACCTCTTGATGGCCACCCCACCACCACCAAAATACACCCCAAAAATGCACCTAACTAACTGACACATCCAAGCATGGTGAGCACTTCTCTACATCCAAACTTATTTTGAGCATCACCTTTCCCATTTCTGCATTTCAAAAGTGCTTCCTTATCCTTTGGGACCCTCCTCAGATATAGTCTCCAACCAGAAGCTTCTAAAAGCATCCTGTGGTTACCATTCTCATTGTTTTTGTTGTTTCTTAAGTGAGTTCAAATTTTTGGAAAGAACAGTCTCCAGTAGTTTCTGAAGCTGTAGAAAAGCCAGGAAAAGATGCTCCTGTGCATTCACATTTCTACACTCAGTTACTGAGGAACCAAGTTTAAGTCATTGTATCATATATGAACTAGAAAAACGGAAAAGGGGAAGAAACAAGTATACATAGAAATACATTGCAATGGTGTACATGCACATGTGTGTGTGTGTGTGTTTCTAAATCATATATGTGAATTGTATTAATGTAAACACTGGACAAAAATGCATATACAGATATATGAATATATGTATACAGTTATATACATATGTATAGAGATGATTCTTGTTATTTTCGATAGTCATGTTTTGTAAAGTTCCCATAAACACTGAATCAACAAATACAGTGGTACCTCAAGATACGAGTTTAATTCGTTCTGTAACCTTGAGGCGTGGAAAACTATGAGACGCTGGAGTCGCTGTAAACTGGTGGGTCATGTGCAGCCGGCCGATCCGCGCGATTACTCCTATCTCAAATGTTGCTCGTATATCAAAGCAAAAAACACTCGCTCAACAGCTCATATCTCAAAAATCTCGTATGTTAGGGCACTCGTATCTCGAGGTACCACTGTACTGGGCCATGGTTCCTCAGGTAAATGCAAGGTCAGGTTCCTGCGAACCTCCGGTCACCTGATCATCAACTAATGAATACATAACCTTGTTTGACGTGCTTTTCTGCTTAAAGACAACTTACGGCACATTGTTGATTTATGAACACTGAACACGGAGCCAACAGCTCTATAACTCATGCTTCAATGACGCTTGTCTATCATGTATTTTCTCCATAAGGCACCGCCCAGTCTTCCTGCCCTTAGAAACCCTAGCACTTCAGGACCGTACTTGGGGCTACCTTAAACAGCAAAATCACCAACAAAGCCACAAATATGCAAAAAATGTGGCACCACATAGATCATGGAAAGGACTCACTTGCAGTATTAGAGTGAAATAAGAAGACACCATGTCCCCTAATTCAATCTCAGCCAGCAAAGTGCACATTGGGAGACTCACAATTTTTTGCTGCTTAGATCATGTGGATATCTACCAATAACAGCAAAAGCACATCAGGTATTGATTTGGGGGCTACAAATATATGTGAGCAAGTAGGTGGATTTGAAAACATGAAATCCGTGGGTAATGATGGTAGACTAGATAGATAGAAAGAAAGATGATGCTCAACTGGCATGGCTCCATGGTTGAGCGTTGACCTCTGAAGCAGGAGGTCACAGTTGGATTCCTGGTCAGGGCACGAGGGGGGTGTACAGGAGGCAGCCAATTAATGATTCTCTCTCATTGTTGATGTTTCTATCTCCCTCTCCCTCTCCCTTTCCCTCTGAAATCCATAAAAATATTTTTTTAAGTAAAGTAAGATAGATAAGAGAGAAAAAGAGAGAGATAGAAATCTATAGGGTCAGAGTTCATCTTGTACCTTGTCACATAAGAGGAGCTAAAAAGTATGAGTAAAATAAAAGAATAGAAACCTATATCTTTCCAGGTAAGCTACTTAATCGTGATCCTTAAAATAGTAGCCAGAGGCTTTTTTTAAGAAAGAGAGATTAGTTTTTATTACTTCTTTTTTTTAAATGTGTAACACTTGTTTTTTTTAATGAAAAGAACATAAATTAACATTGGTAAAATATGGAAAAATTCTAGAGCTAAAAAAAATGCAAATCACCAGTCTTCCTATAATGAGATAAAGATCATTAGAAATGTGATGCCTTTCTTCTCAGTATTTTTTATGCAATGCATATTTGTCTTTAAAAACAAAATTAGAATTATACTCTTTTCTATCCTGCTTTGTTTTTTTTTTAATTACGTCTATACCAACATCCCTTATTCACTGAATTTCAGCTTTAAATCTCTCCCCATCTCTCTTGTCAGAAAGACAAACCCATCTGCAATGGCTAAGGGCACTGTAGGCTCAGCAACCTGCCGCCTTTGCTGAATAAATGCCGACGACGGCCTCTACTGGGGAGACTTAGAAGAAAAAAATATAAAGACCACAGTGCTCAGCTTTTTTCTTTAATTTTTGTATTCCTTGAGAGATTCTCACTTAGCTAAAAAAATAAAATAAAATAAAATAAAAGGAATCATTTACAAAGGTGCAAGGAAGCTTACCCTAAAATAGATTGCCTATATCAAATCTGACCTTTGCATAAATGCACGTATTTCATAGCAATCCGGCTCAATCACATTTCCCAGGCAGACATATTCACACCATTTAAACCCCAGAATTAAAGTTTTAAAATGTGCATTTTAGTAACTCTCCACCAGCCAAAAAGTTTAATCTCCGTGTTCAATCTCTCTTGACATTATTGTTTTCCCATACAATGAGAGCTAATGGGGGAGTCTCTGTCTTTGTGAATTCCAAAAAAAGCAAAAAAGGGGCAATTCCAACTCTTTTGTTCTCTAAGGAGCTGCCTGATTATCTTGCCACAGGAAAATTACTGAGCGAACTTAGTCAACCACAATAATACAGAGCGCTAACATGGCAAAATTCTCAGCTAGGCTAGCTGATACTTCAAATACCTGATTTTTCTTGTCTAGTATTTTATTTTTTACCCTCACGAAAAGAAACCACACAGTCCCCAAATCAAAGAAAACTGAGATAATGGTGAACGATTAAGTGAATTAAGTTCCTTTTTTAAAATAACGTTAACACATACAATTTGTTTATTATGTGAAAAGAATCCATCAACTCATTATAGTATGTTAGAGGGGAAAATAATGTGTTATACGTTGACATAGTCTGGATTCTTTGAATACCTTTCAAATTGCCATGTAGTCATTAGGTAAGTGTTGAAATTAAAATAATTTTAGGCTGTTAATCCCAAAATATGTCCCAATGTTAATCGTTAAAAGTCATTGCTATAGTAAAGATGAATTAAATTAACATGGGAGTCCTTTTTATTAACTATCGATTAAAACGAAAGTTATTTCCAGTGCCCCCAAAAGTGAAAAATAATATTGTTTCATTTTAAAGTATTTAAAATTGCATTGTAAATTGTATAGTCCCAGACTTGAGCTCAACAGAACTAAGTTCAAAAACCAAACTGGACACTTCCAATTCAACAAGCCAGGAGGAGTGCCGATTTCCTTGGTTTCTAGAAGCCTTCTTGCTTCTCTCACACACTCGTTTACCGACATTGGCTCTGACAAAAGTTTTTCTATCCACTCAGTGCAAGTGTTTGCTCCTCACCATGGGAGAGCCCTATATAAAGGTTGGTGTTCATCCATCATCTTTCAATCGACAAGCTATACTAACCTCCCCTCCCCCATGAATTTTAAGTCACTATCAGTGGTGCTACTCTATGTGTTTTCATCACTCCCAGAGGAAGAGACAGTAAAGTGTATACTTTTACTACCACTAATTATCATATTTAACATTTATTGGGTTCTTATGAGATCTGGGACCTCTCCTAAGCAGTTTTACGTACATTGTCTCGTTCTACGCTTCACAGAACCCATACATGATCATTATTAGCAGTGTGCCTCTTTGGAAAAGAACTTAAAATTTGTAAATCTTGATAGAAAGGACAAAGGGATTAAATAAAGAAAAGAAAAGAAAACCTCAGAGACAAAGACAACAGTATGGTTATTACCAGAGGGAAAGGGGACAGAAGAGAGATAAGGAGGGTAAGAGGGGAAGAAGTGGCGATGGAAGGAGACTTGACTTGGGATGATAAACACACAATATAATATACTAATGATGTGTTATAGAATTGTACACCTGAAATCTATATAATTTTATCACCTCAATAAATTAAACTAAAAAATTTTGTAAACCTTAGTTTTCTCATATGTGAAATGGGAGTGAATCTACACTAATAAAAAATTAATATGTAAATTGACTGTACTCCCGTGGTGCCCGCCAGCCAATCGGGAGGGAATATGCAAATTAGCAGGACAAAGCTGGCACAGAGTGGCCGGGTGGAGCAGGATGCCTGCTATGAGGGGCAAGGAGTGAGCTACAGGAGCTGAGCTCTGGTCGGAGCCAAGTGAAGCCTGCAGATTCTGGCTAGAGTCAGTGAAGATTCCAGCCAGAGCGAAGACTCCGGCTGGAGCAAAGGCAGAAGGCAGCAGCCAGAGCGAAGGCCTGGGTCCCAGGTACCAGAAGAAAACCTGTGCCAGCAGTCAGGTGAAGGAAGGTCTACTGCAGGAATCTTCGTGCAACGGGCCTCTAGTTTGTAAATAAGCTGATTAGTGGTACTAGGAGAGACAGGATTCACAGCCAAGCCTGTAGGTCCTTTTCCCAAGCTTGAACTCAACCCACCTTGGTCTTTAGCACTTTCAAGTGATCAACTTTGGGCAAGTGAGCACCCTGCCAGTTTCCACATCTGCACACACAGATCAAATCACTCCCTTTACGGAAACATCGACAGGATTAGATGCCATTCAGCCTGCGAACCACAAATCGGGTCCTTGGAGCGTCACACATGTTAACTCCCTTACACAAAGGCTTAGGCTATTAGTACCAATACTCCAATTAAATATATATATATATATATACATATATATATATATCCCTTTCTCTCTCTCTAAAACCAATAAAAAAACATATTTTTTTAAAAAGATGCACTTTGGTGCTTGTTATACAATATCATGTTGACAGCCATGAAAATATTCCAAAAAAGGAATCAACAAGAGCTGAACATAAATGAAAGGAGTAAAAATAAATAAGCAATAGATATAGCTAACCAAAAATTGCTGTTTTTATGTGTTTCTAAACAGATCTACATTAAATGTCCTCTCACTAACATGTAGATTGATGACTATATTCTGTTTGATGTGCAAACTTCATTTTATTACATTTCAGTTAAGGAAGGATCTCCTAATTTTCTGAATTATATTGACTAGAAGTCTCCTGTGGAGACAGTCTTGTCAGTTGGCTTATTAGTTAATTAAGTGTCATTTTATACCTTATATTCTAAATTCCAGACACCCAAAGAGCTCACTTTAAGATTCTCCTCTCTATCAGGTATCTGCATAATTAGTCTCATTTTAGAATACCTATTATTCAATCCACAATAGAACTGAACAATTAATTTGGGCCACATGCAATTATGCAGAAAGGTCAGATGCTACCCATAATAGAACTCTGTTTAAAAGTGTGTTTGGGGACAGCATTAATACGGTTACCCACGAGACTTAAAGGGGCAGAAACAATCTCCAAATGCAATTAAATGGGCTATAAAATACTCACTTGCAGTTTTTCATTTGGAAAGCGGGAGACTTTTTGAATGTTGTGCAAAATGAATACCACTAAGACCCATCAAACGGGGGGTGATTTACGTCAAGAGGCGACAGACTCATTCCCTAAAGCAGAAAGCACGTTATGTGGCCCACAACTTCCTGTGTGAGTTTCAGGTTATAAAGAGCATTCCTGGAGCAGTTGTTCCAAACCCCTCCAACACCGTTAATAACGAAAGTGCTGGTTTTGTCCGGCTTGGGTAATGTGAACTATACAGCCATAAAAATTATAGGTAGAAGTAAGGATGTGTGGGTTATAAAGTATCCCCAGAACCCAAATGTCCATGAATTTATAATTCTGTGTTCTTCGACAATGTTTGCCTGTTAAATGCAAATTTCCGAAAGGTATTTCACTCTGGAGGGTGAAATACCTCTGTCACTCTTAAAGGTATATGTGTATTTTACAGCCCGAGACAGGTTTATAAAATGCTCCTGGCTGCCTCTACCTGGAGAAGATTTTGCTGATAAAAGGAAAATGATGGAGGAACACAAAGGCAGAAAACTACGGCAAGCACTGACAATAAAACGCTTTTATCTGCACCAGCCAATGGGAGTATACACCTAGACACACACACGCTCTGGTTTAAGAATAAGTACAAAGACAAATTTGCACATGAGTGATGGAAGTATCTTCTTATTTCTTAGCAACAAAAAGAGTCCAGGTGGAATTTTTCTAGATTCAGACTTCAGTCAAGGATTTCACGTGCATTAAACAAGGACCTATTAGGTAATAATGAAATAGTGGTTGCGGGAGATAGAAGTTTGAGGAAGGCAGAGTGATTCCCTTAATGACTGTCCTTTGGAATGGAAATAGGGAGGGGGCATTTGGTCAGCAGACGCAGATGTAGATGGACCTTCGTTTTCAATCTTGGTGCGATTCCTTGCCACGTTAGATGACTTTGGGCAAGTCTCTTAATCTCCGAGTGCCTCAGTTTTCACATCTTGAAAACGATCGTTTAAATAATCTCTGATTTGTTAGTGACAGAGTAACTGGCTCAAACTTGTTAATGTGCAAAAGGAATATTCGTTTGCTCATATAACCAAAACGCAGAGAGGAAAGAGCAGGTCTGTGTTGAGAAGAACAAGAACCTAGGACTCTCCCTTCCTCTCTGTAAAAAATCAATAAAATATATATATATATTTTTTTAATAGCATGACTGTTGGTATATTCCCTGCTAACATGTGTCACTAACTCCACCCAATTTGTGGAATAACTGCACTGAGACAGAACAGCGGTCTCATCCTGAGTCCCTCCACCAACTTCCTCAGAGAAACGGAAGAGGTTCTTGGTGCCAACGGTCTCATTAAACAACAAACTTGAGCGCTAAGATGTCCGAATCATGGGCTTTTATCTGCGTCTCATTGTTAGCCTTCCTGAGTGTGGAGCAGAAGATTGGGGTGATCCCAGATGAAAGGCAGCGAAGTGGATGTCTCTGACACATGAATCCACCGTGTCGAAGTTTCTTAGCAAGGATCATCCTGTCACAGCTGTTAGACTGTGCGCCTTTATCCATGTGACATTTTAACAGGAGGCGAATCCCAGTTATCACAAACAGATAGAAACCGTTCAGTCCAAAATGGCTCCGAGTAGCAACTACATCCCGCTGACAAGCCTTGTTTCAGGACTTGGTAAACATTATTCTTTCGCATTTTATGTCTCCCCCTCCGCAACGCTTCAAGGGTGTCAGGCTTTTGTCCTATAAAATTTCAAACTGCCGGATTAAAATGTATATTTCATTACATCCTGAGATGGGAGTGAGGGAAATACATAGTCATTTCACTAGCTCGGTGGTGGAGAGATAGTTAGGTGGCTGTGATTTGCTTGATTTTCGGGTTCTCTCGGTTGCCAGTGCCCCTCGTATCAAACGGGAGAGAGATCTGGGGAAATGGAAGAATAAATTGAATGGATATTTGGGAAAGGCACTTGAGTGGGTGGAGAGGAAGAGCTTTCAAGTAAATTACCAGTGAATGTACATTTCCCAGATGACTCTGCGTTTTTTTATTGGAACTGACATGGCTTGGATAAATGCATTACTCTCCTCCTTGCCTGGCACAAACAAGAGCCAGAGAAGACATCAAATTGAAACAGTGGAGGAAGAAGAAGCTCATGCCGGAAGACAGCCTGCAGCCCCCGGGCCTGCGTCTGTGAATACAGCCTAGCTAATAACACGCCAGGACTCCCAGTGTATTCCGAGGTCTCCTCCCCTGGGGGTCGGTGCTCGGCCAACGGAGTGAGAATGCTTATTGGGTGAATGACAAAGAATGGCTTTCCCCCACCTTTAAACAGGCAGACCTGTTTTCAAACCAAACCTTTCAAGCTATGGTAAAGGTACAATAAAAGGACCTGTGCCTGACAGCACTCAAAGGGAGAGATATACATGTTGTGGGGAGCTGTCCTGGGGCCCCCAGGCAGGATTTGCTAATAATGAGCCGAAACCGGTGTGGCTCAGTGGATAGAGCGTCGGCCTGGGGACTGAAAGGTCCCAGGTTCGATTCCGGTCAAGGGCATGTACACTGGTTGCGGGCACATCCCCAGTAGAGGGTGTGTAGGAGGCGGCTGATCCATGTTTCTCTCTCATCGATGTTTCTGGCTTTCTATCTCCCTTCCTCTCTGTGAAAAATCAATAAAATATATATTATTAAAAAAAAAAAAGATTTGCTAATAATGAAATACTGTCACTTGAGACCAGTGGTCCTCAACCTTCCTAAGGCCGTGACCCTTGCATACAGTTCCTCATGGGGTGGTGACCCCCAGCCATGAAATGTTGCTACTGTTATGCATCGTGATGTAAATATCTGCATTTTCCGATGGTCTTAGGCCACCCCTGTGAAAGGGTCGTTCGACTCCCCCCAAAAGGGTCGCGACCCACAGGTTGAGAACCGCTGCTTGAGACTCTCTGACTACACCGAGCACAAGTTCAGGCCAATGAGAAAAGCAGCACCAGGTGAGTATATAAACACATAACATACATGGCACTGGCAAGAGTTAAATTAATTGTAGCTGTTTCGTTATTAGGTACCATATGACTCCCTGAATGTTAAAACATTATACATCGCCTTCAAAGCTCACTGAATTCTGGTCTTTCTTTTCAAATCCACCTCTTACTATATATCTACCTTCGCCCTGATCCCGGCCTAATTAAACTACTCACTCTGACTTGCATAGTGTGTATCACATAACTGCATGGAAAATACTGGGGCATCAATAACGTGAAGCAAACAGTTTCTTACATATTACTTTGTATGGAGCGAAATGTAATTAAAGTGATTTAAAGATACGATGAATTTTTGACAGTTGTCTCCCCAGGGAGCTAGCTTGATGTGATATTAAAATATGTTTCATTATATCTAGTGGAAATTCAAGAGGAATGCTCTTTGCAATTCAAAAGAGACAAAAATCTCAGAATAAAAAATTCATTTTCAATCCCTGCAGAGTTCATTATGAACAACAGAGTGCGAGAAATTAAAACGCTTCGATGTACTTAATAAGGTTCTATAATGGAATGACATTTGTGTTTAGATAGATTCTCCATTCTCTCTCTTTTATCCTTCTAAACTCTATGCTGAGGGGGGGAAGCGGACTGCTTATGTGAGTTAATTGGTTAATTATGGCTAGATTCACGAGCAAAGTGGAGAGTTGAAGCAATTATCTAGATTATTAAAGTTTAGAAACCTTTCCCCCCCAATATCATGGTATCCCATTCCGAGTGGGCTGTGATTGAGGCATTAATTGAGACCACCCTGTTTGTAGATGGCGGGATGTGCATGCTTGGAGAATAAGACTGAAGTGTTCAGGCCAGAATGAATTGAGTCAGAAGAGAAAATTAATGACTTCATTCGGACACTTACGTTTGAAAATTGCTTACATTGTTAATATTTTTATCATCCTGCCTATAACTGGATAAGCATACGCATAAATGGAATCCAATGAGTGAAAAGCGTGTGCTTTAGTTCCCTGCCCTTCGATTGCATAGATCCTGCTACACTATTTTTTTAAATATCAGAAAACCATCCTCACAAGTAAGCTTCCAAAATCCGATGGTGATCATCGGAATGTGATATTATCGACACAAACTCTTGATCCTGTTTTGTTTCTCTGGAAACAAAATTATGAATTCATTAGCGCTGAACTTAGATTAAGGGGGAAAAGATATATTATTCACTCACTTGGTAGCTTAGATGTGCCAGTTCGTACCTCATGCAAATGAAAAAGGCAAGATGAAAACAGGAAGGATGGCACGTTCGGAATTAAACTCCCCACATGCTTTCAAGTTTTTTGGCCCAACTTTAGCATTTGTTTAAGCTGCACAAAACAGGATGGAAGGCACGTTTCTCCAGATTCTTCAAAACTTCTCTCTTGAATTCAGGGACGCTTCTTCTCATTCTGTGCTAATGGATAGAATGGATTGGTACTCCACTAATAGGTCCCTAACAAATGGATCTCATTGATTGGTACTCAAGATTTAGTTGGTCTAATCGGTCTTTGGATCTCACTTATTGCATGCAGCAGAACCGTATTTGCGAATCAGTTGATCATATCTCAATCAGCCTACTTCTAGACTCTATATTTTTCTATTATTTTATCCTGGTACCCATGATACACTTTCTTGTGTATTTATAGCAAGAAATTCTTGGTCAGCCAAAACCGGTTTGGCTCGGTGGAGAGAGCATCGGCCTGCGGACTGAAGGGTCCCAGGTTCGATTCCGGTCAAGGGCCTGTGTCCTGGTTGTAGGCACATCCCCTGTGGGGTGCGTGCAGGAGGTGGCTGATCGATGTCTCTCTCTCATCCATGTTTCTGACTCTTTATCCTTCACCATTCCTCTCTGTAAAAAGTCAATAAAATATTTTTTTAAAGAAATTCTTGGTCAAAAAGGGCACCTTAGAATGAATTTAAGCATTGGTCCAATGCATTAGTCCCACAATGGGAAACTGCTTACAATTAAAGAAGCAAACAGCAACCGGCCACACTATGCGTGTACTGCCAAATTAAGGAACGCATGCCTCACGGCACAGCTTGTAGGAGGGCAGGAATGTTAAAGTGACAGGTCTCCATTTAGAATTCAGAACGTGAGATCACCAGGCTCCAGAGCTGCCATGCTAATGCGGCTCTTCAGGCATCACGGTGATTAAAGAAAAAGCACTCGGAAAGAGAAAAATCATCTTTTGGTTTTTTGCAGCTGATTGCTGATGGTGTGTGCATCAGGAAATAAAGCCGGCCGATTTGGAAGGGAAAATTAAAAAGAAAACAAATAAGCAGCTGCTCGATTCTCGATGGGACCAATAATTACAGAGCCACGCCGTGTGCTCTGCTACCTGCATGATTCCCATTTCACAGTCAACATTTCTGAGGGCTGTTAGCATGTTTAACTGTTTTCCAATTGATCCGAGGTATATATTTCCGAGATGAGCTTTTTAATTTGTTTTTTATGGCCAACAAGCTGCAGACAATAAGGCTTTCAAAACATCTGACTCGATTAGTTTCTCAAACTTTAGCATGCATGTGATTCTCCCGAGGATTGGATCGCAACTCAGCTTCTGATTCAGAAAGTCTGGAATGGGACCTAAGGTTAGGCATTTCCAACTGGCTGGTTGCAGGCCCATATCTTTCTTTTTTAAAAAAAATATATTTTATTGATTTTTTAAAGAGAAGAAGGGAGAGGGATAGAGAGTTAGAATCATTCATGAGAGAGAGACATTGATCAGTTGCCTCCTGCACACCCCCTGCTGGGGATGTGCCCACAACCAAGGTATATGCCCTTGAGCGGAATCAACCTGGGACCTTTTAGTCCATAGGCCGACGCTCTATCCACTGAGCCAAACAGGTTTTCGCAGGTCCATATCTTTCTATGAAGGACTCTGTAAATGTTTTTTAAATATATTTTTATCTGTTTCAGAGAGGAAGGAAGAGAAAGAGAGAAACATCAATGTGAGAGACAATCATCGATTGGTGGCCTCCTGCATGCCCCACAGTTGGGATGGAGCCCGCAACCCAGGCATGTGCCCTGACAAGGAATCAAACCTTGACCTCCTGGTTCATAGGTAGATGCTCAACCACTGAGCCACGCCAGCTGGACTACAAATTTTTTTTATAGCTGAGCGAATGAAATAAAAATTAAATTCATGAGCTTATAAAATATATTTTTACATTCCTCCCCCCCCCCAAAAAAAAAAGATGGCCCATAATTTTCCCTTTCTATAAACTATCACAAAGAAAAAACTGGAAAGGTCATTTCATTTAGACATACAACGAAAAGCAAGCAGATATAAATAAAACAACAGTGTTAGACACATATTAATTACTCACTATGTTGTACTTATTGTGCTTATTTTTCTTTTACAGGAAAAGTCTGTCTATACTGTCTGTATTTCTTAACCATCCCAAGTCTGTCCGCCATCGCTATGCTTTTAATTCCCTGGGACCCTACAGTTCTTCATCTTTTCAGTCTCTGCATTACCATTCCCTCCACTGTTCAACAGGTGACACTCTGTCGCTGAGCAGATACTTCAAAGGACGGCTCCCTCGTTCACTTAGAAAGACATATTAAATCTTTGATAAGGCCTTGAAAGGAACAGAATCTTTTAATGTCTAATCAAACTTTACTAGCTGACCTATTTAATTGGGTGACTAGACGGAACTAGAGGGAATGTCAGAGCTGTGAGCTTGAACGTGCCGTAGTGAGCTCCAGATTACAGAATCCTGTCTCAAACTTCCTCACTCTGCGGAATACAGAGGGAGGAAGCGATGCGTGCGTCGCTTTAAAATAGTAGGTGTTCAATGAACGTGTGTGAAATAAGTCAAGTACATGACTGGCTTCACCAAAGAATATAAAAATCTCGCTCCCAAAGGCCACTTAGAATTGAGTGTCAGAAAGTGAATACTCCCCTAGCGGGTTTGGCTCACTGGATAGAGCATTGGCCTGTGGACTAAACGATCCCAGGTTCGATTCCAACCGAGGGCACATGCCTGGGTTACGGTTTCAGTCCCCAGTGTGGGGCGTGCAGGAGGCAGCTGGTCAATGATTCTCTTTCATCATTGATGCTCCTATCTCTCTCCCTCCATCTCCCTTCCTCTCTGAAATCAATAAAAAAGTATTTAAAAAAAAAAGAAAGAAAGAAAGAAAGAAAGAAAGAAAGAAAGAAAGAAAGAAAGAAAGAAAGTGAATACTAAATAAAGACTTGGGATGGTTAAAAAACAAGCAAGAACCGAAACTGGTGTGGCTCAGTGGTTAGAGCGTCGGCCTGTGGACTGAAAGGTCCCAGGTTGGATTCCAGTCAAGGGCATGTATCTTGGTTGCGGGCACATCCCCAGTAGGGGGCGTGCAAGAGGCAGCTGATCCATGTCTCTCTCTCATCAATGTTTCTAACTCTTTATCCCTCTCCCTTCCTCTCTGTAAAAAATCAATAAAATATATTTAAAAATAAAAATAAAAAACAAGTAAGAGTTTTTATTCTGAGTCGCCTTAAGTGACGTCATTGGAAACTATATTCGCTCTCTTTTCCCACCGTGGAAGTCTTGGGAAATCCCGTGTCTCTGGGAAGCTCTGGTCACGCTTGTATTTCCAGGTGGAGGGCAATGACAGTGAAATGAACTGTAGACACCCTGAGTGGCAGGCTTTGCTCTCCTAAGCCTCTGCTACTGCCAGTACCTCAGTGACACCCTAACCCAGCCATGAGAGAGAGGGGGAGGGCTGGAGAGAGGATGCTCACCTAGGTAACAGGCACGAAGAACAGATTGTTTGGAGCCAGGGAAATCTGTGCTCGTGCTGTTACAACTTGACCTTAAAAAGTGTATCATCTTTTGTGAACTTCATTGTTCTCGTCTGTAATTTGGAGTAAGTGCGTCACTTTAGAGGATGATTTGTGAGGATTAAATATAATAAGGTGTAAAGACCACTGTACTAGTCAGGGTTTCCAGATGATTGATTGATAGATAGATAAATAGATAGATATATTTGTTATATATTATAAAGAGATTATATATATGTGTGTGTGTGTGTGTACATATATATATATATATATATATAATCTCTTTATAATATATTTGAAAACACCTACATCATTGATGTTCCTATCTCCTTTCAGTCCACAGGCCGACACTCTAACCACTGAGCCAAACCAGTTTCGGCTCTTGCTTGTTTTTTAACCATTAGTATTCACTTTCTTTCTTCCTTTTTTAAATACTTTTTTATTGATTTCAGAGAGGAAGGGAGATGGAGGGAGAGAGATAGGAGCATCGATGATGAAAACACCTACATTTGTTTTTCATTTCATTTATGAGTACCTTAGGGCTTATCTAAGTACCTATCAATTTTCAAAAGAAGCACTTTCTTGTAAGTAATTCTCACCTATTAAAAATGTACTTTCTGTGGTACATTTACACCATGGAATACTATGCAACTGTAAAAAAAGAAAAAAAAGAAGTATCTCTTATCCTTTGAGACAGCATGGAGAAACCTGGAGAGCATTATGCTAAGCAAAATGAGCCAATCAGAGAAAGACAAGTATCACATGATCTCACTCATTTGTGGAATCTAATGAACAAAATAAACTGGTGAACAAAATAGATCCAGAGACATAGAAGCATGGAACAAAATGATGAACCTCAGAGGAAAGGTGGGGGGCAGGGGAAGAAAAATTAACCAAAGAATTTATATGCATAAGTTCATAACCCACGGACACAGACAATGGAGGGGTGAATGCCTGAGCGCGGGGGGGGGGGTTGGGGAGGGCAACTGGGGAGGAAAGAGGGATCAATGGGGGAAAAAGGGGGGACATCTGTAATACTTTCAACAATAAAGATAATTTTTTTAAATTACGTGTACTCTTTCTTCTTTCATTGATTCTTACTTTCATTTCTTTTAAGTCCTTTGTGAGGTTCCCAACTCTCAAACAAACTGGTATTCCATTTTGTTGCCTCAAGGGTACTGTATCACTGGTCAACTGAACTGTGCTTACAGGTAAACTCTCTACTTTTGCTTGTAACTGACCATATTTAAAGTAGAAAAAGCTCTTTCCTTCCTCTAGTTTTTTCAAATTATTATTGATATACACTGCACCCCACATGAATGATATTACTCACACCATCTCCAAGCGAAGACCCATGTGTGCGCGCGCTCTCTCTCTCTCTCTCTCTTTTTCTCTCTCTCTCTTTCTCTCTCTCTCTCTCTCTCTCTCTCTCTCTCTCTCTCTCTCTCTCTCTCTCTCACACACACACACACACACACACACACACACACACCTGTTCTCTGGCAGGGATCATGGCATCTCAAAGTGCCACCAGTGCCCCGTGGTGTGGATTCTGGCTCTTTATTTTCTTGCAAGAAAGAGCACAGCTCAGGTACATAACATTGTAGATCTTTTACTTGAAACCAACTTCTGAACCCCTCCGTTCCACAGGGGTGCAGACCTAGTCAATGGTCCGGAAGAAGAAAAGGTGGTTCAATATTTTTACCCGCTGGGCCTGCTAGATTATTTCCTAGTGTCTTTTTCTCTTCTTGGGGTTTTTTATCACCAACGTTGGCTTGTAAGTAAACACTATATATTCATTACTGCTAGCTTGATACGATTTCAGTGAATACAGTATTCATAATTTAAAACTGCATGGTTTTGAACGCTTCTCATCTCTAAACTGTTTTTATTTCTTTCCTTAGGACATGCCTCTGCCTGCTCCGATTTGGTGCTGAAAGAGGAAAGCAGACAGTGCTTGGTTGTTGTGCTGAAAAGCGGGGTTTTTAAGTGGATAAATGTTTGTGATGGAGACTGTCCTGTATATGTAGGGTGCTTAGCAGCATCCTTAGGCTCCACCCACCAAAAGCTCACTTGAGGATGCTTCCCCACTCTTTGTTGACTTTCTTTAACCTCACATTTCAGCTCACAAACATCCCCTTCATTAAAGTCTCTTTGATGGCCCTACTGAATGAGCTACCTGCTGAGACCCTGACCTACAGCGTGCTTTGGCTAAAACATGTTTCCCATCCCTCTGTTTCCCTCTCTCTTTCTCTGGCTAGCTCCTGCTCGTCCTTTCAGACTCATTGTAACTTGAGAAACCCACAAAGGTTATCTGGAAGAGCGGGGGGAGGGGAGAGCAATATCTTTGAAACATATGCCATATGCCAAATGTCTTCTGATACCTGAATTATTGCTCTTATTGCTCATTATTTTCATGATCTAGTGATCTAGTTCTTCTCCCTTGGAGGTGAAATTCTTTCAGCCACAAACAGGTGATATTTGTTTTATATATTCTGTTTCTATCTCACCGTCTCCTATAAAGCAAATTCTGGTTGAATACATAAAAAGAGTTACTTGCAAAGTGTTTGGGTCAGCGTCCAAGGTTGTGACTAGTACCTCAATGGATACTGTCTTCTTGTGCATAAGACGTTCTACAGCTTTGTCTCAGGTCTCACTCATGAGACATCTCGGCAAATCCTCTCTGATAACGGGCATTCACCTTTAAAACTTAACTGTTCCCGGGACATTAAGGGGATATTCATCATTTATAGGTCGGTGTGAATTAATTTAATAAAAAACCTCTCCGTTAAATATTAACTGACGCCTGCCACGGTGACAGAATAAGAAATTCAGCTGGGGCCAGGAAATAATTACCTGGTGCCATTAAGCTTGTCAAAGTTCAGTCAGGTTGCACTGGGGCATTTTAGCGGTGGTTCAAACAGTCAATAATGAGCCCACGTTTGTGAGCATTGGCATAGAAAATCACAAGAAACAGAGCCAGGGGACTGAACGTGGAAGGCCCTGGCAGAGAATTTCATCTTCACCTATTACAAAATATTGCAGATTTGAAGGAGAATGAGACAGACCGCTTACTGGTTCCTCCTCCACTTGAACTTATTTTTTCCTTTTGGCTTTACTTCTAAGTACTGAATGCAGCGGGAAGGCTTTGCTCTTCCCGCTTCAAAGACCACTTAAAACCCCAATCCATTTATAAACGGCACTGCCTCTATTTGCTTGCTAGGGAAGGGCAGATGGGAACTAGGCAATCCTGCCATCTACATGGGCTCTTGTTTTCATCTCAATGTACCTTTTTTTTCTTAATATATTTTATTGATTTTTTATAGAGAGGAAGGAAGAGGGGTAGAGAGTTAGAAACATCGATAAGAGAGAAACATCAATCAGCTGCCTCCTGCACGCGCCCTACTGGGGATGTGCCCGCAAGCAAGGTACATGCCCCTGACCGGAATCGAACCTGGGACCTTTCAGTCCACAGGCCGACGCTCTATCCACTGATCCAAACCGGTCTCGGCTACCTTTTTTTTCTTAACATATTTTATTGATTTTTTTATAGAAAGGAAGGAAGAGGGATAGAGAGTTAGAAACATCGATAAGAGAGAAACATCAATCAGCTGCCTCCTGCATGCCCCCTACTGGGGATGTGCGTGCAACCAAGGTACATGCCCTTGACCGGAATCGAACCTGGGACCTTTCAGACCGCGGGCCGAGTCTCTATCCACTGGGCCAAACCGGTTTTGGCTCAATATACCTTTTAGCTTTGTGGAGTGGTTGAGTCTTCTTTTGACCTGGGTAGGAGGTGCAGCCTACCCACTCGGTTTAATGAATGATAATCCAGTATATCACATGGTAAACAACATAGATACAAAGAAGAAGCTGCCCATGTGTACACTCAACTTGGGGATCTTCTTTTGATCTTCAGTATACTTCACTGACTTCCCTAGAGGAAGAAGGAGAAAAAGCAAAGCACTGCCCGGCCGGCATTGCTCAGTGGTTGAGCACTGACCTATGAACCAGGAGGTCACAGTTCAATTCCCAGTCAGGGCACATGTTCGGGTTGTGGGCTCGATCCCTAGTAGGACATGTAGGAGTCAGCCAATCAATGATTCTCTCTCATCACTGATGTTTCTATCTCTCTCTCCCTCTCCCTTCCTCTGACTGAAATCAGTAAAAATATATTAGAAAAAGAAAAGGACTACAGTATCCAGAGTCCACTTAAAGATCTTCAAGAGAGGCAACCTACTTTTTTAGAGAAATAAACATTCCACCGCCCTTAGGACCCAAGGTTGCGCTCATTGAAATGACACAGGAAATACTGTGAAGATGTGGGGGATACAGGCCAGGGTGGGGGGATTCCTTGGGTAACAGCATCGAACTTGACAAGGCATTTTGTGGAACTTCTTTGAACCTTTCTATTCTGTCATGGAAAAACAGCATGTGTGCATTTTACAAGATGGATTTTTTTATGTAGGATTTAGAATTCATTCACGGCTAGATCATAATAAAGAATATATAATGATTCAAATCAGCTAGACGTGGTGTTTCTGTGACCTTTGGGTTTGGTCATAGAAAGCCCTGAAAGTCTCCATCCATTAAATCTTTCTTCCTTTTTGGGGGGGCGGGGAGGGAATTTGGGGGAGCAGGGAATGGGCAGATCACTGCCCACTGGAGTATGAAGGAGGAAGAGCTATGCCTTCTCGCAGAACCACCAAAACAGCTTCTAGAAAAGACGGTGTGCTTTCCCCTGCTGTGCAGGCATTGAACTTGCTGAGAAGCCCAACTGTTCCCTCTGTTTGGAGGCCCAAATACCAGCAGCTTCGAATGACAATGGCATCACCATCAGGAAGGGGATTAAAAAGGGAACCGCTAGAAGCAAGTGGCCACGGGAAATCCATCAGCCTTGTCGTTTCGTGCCTCCCCTGGAGAGCTAGCAAGGCCAGGCAGGAGGACAGGGGCCAGAATTTGCCTTTGAAAGTTCTCACCATAATTATCTGCCTAATGGCACCGTGTCGCTCTCGTTCAAGGAAAGGGCAGCGTCACCTCTGGTGTCAGGTTCTGCATTTCATGGCGACTATTCATCACGCTAATGGCGAGAATACCGGAGTGCACCTGTCTGGTCCCCTGGCTTTTACACTGCCCCGTTACAGGCATTACCTCGTGGAGAAGCGGTATGGTGGGTGGGAGGAGCACAGGACAGTGTGTGGTGGGGCTCTGATTTCCATTTTAATCCCGCTCTGCCAGCCCAGGTAACCCTGAGCACACTGCAAAGTGTCCTTATGGCTTCTTGGCTGGAAAATGGGGATGGGGATGATACCGGCTTTCAAGAGCCCTCGTGAAGGTTATAGATATTGTCTATAAGTATTTGTACTATGGTAAGTGGTCAGTAAAGAAGGACCATTATTATTACTAGTGTTGTCACATCCTCAAAGTTAACTCTAAAGTTAGACATGCAGGTGGGGCAAAGGGGATCAAAGGCAAAGTGGTGCAAGGAGACCAGACTTCTGATGGTGAGCGTACACCAGAGTGCGCAGATATTGTATTATAAAAGTCACACACCTGAAATTTATACAATGTTATTATTAACCAGTGTTATCCCAGTCCTATATAATGAAAGCCTAACATGCTAAGTGTCCAATCAGCCGTTCAACCAATCAAAGTGTAATATGCTAATGATATGCTAAGGCCACTCAACTGCTTGCTATGATGTGCACTGACCACCAGGGGGCAGAGGCTCTACCCATAGCTTAGCTTGCTGCTGAGGTCTGGCAATAGGGGCTGAGCAAGCTGGGCTGGATATGCCCTGGAGTCCTCCACGGTCCCTCCCCAACCCCGACTGTGCATCACTGGGGTCCTGAGGCCTGGTCTGTGCCCTCTCGCAATCTGGGACCACTCAGGGAAATGTCAGAGAGCCAGTTTCAGCCAAATCCTGCAGGCCAGACCAAGGGACCCCAGTGGTACACAAGTTTGTAAATTTAATAATGATAAATAAAATGCACAGAAGTAAATACCAGGAACAGGTTTTAATAGGATAACTACTTGCCTAAGATAACATAGCCTGTTAATGAAAGGTATCAGAATTCCAATATAGAACTTCCGGGTCCTAGTTCTGAGTCCTCAGAAAACCAAAACCTTAAATTCCCTTTTCAGCAGGGAAACATTGACAATAAGAACAGTTGTAATAGCCCAGCTGGTGTGGCTCATTGGCTGAGCGCTGACCTATGAACCAGGAGGTCACTGGTTTGATTCCCAGTCAAGGCATATACCCAGGTTGTGGGCTAGATTCCCAGTGTGGAATCTAGCGTACAGGAAGCAGTCAACCAATGATTCTCATCACTAATGTTTCTCTCTCTCTTCACCTCTCTCTTCCTCTCTGAAATAAAAATATTTTTAAAAGAACAGTTGTTATAAGAGGATAAGAACATAAAAGACCTTTTACCAACCTTTCATTGATTAAAACATATAGTTTATATGTAATTAGGATAAACAAGCATACTGCGTATTCCAAAACAGGTCCAATTTCCACCTATTAGCACATCATTTATCTCAATGGTGACCTTCAAAAAATAACTTTTCTATATCTGTTTAAACTAGATATAGACACAAAACAAAATGGAGGGGTGTGTCCATTGATTGATCTGGGAGAAATTTTTTTTAATATATTTTATTGATTTTCTTACACAGAGGAAGGGGCCAGGGATAGAGAGTTAGAAACATCGATGAGAGAGAGACGTTGATCAGCTGCCTCCTGCACACCACCTACTGGGGATATGCCCGCAACCATGCCCCTGAGCGGAATCGAACCTGGGACCTTTCAGTCTGCAGACCGACACTCTATCCACTGAGCCAAACTGGTTTTGGCTGGGAGAAATTTTATTTGTCTAGAAAAAAAGTACCTGTATCTGATGACACTCCTTGCTAGCCACAGAGTGCTGTGCCAACTTAAGCCATAGAGGATGCCCTAAAATATGCCATGTCTTGAGAAACCAAGTGCCATACATTGCATTTCCCTTCAGTTATTAAATAACAATTATTTGATCTTGAAGAAACCCAGGGCCATACATTGCATTTCCCTTCAGTTAAATGGCAACTATTTGCATAAAACTGAAATCACAGACTGAGGCAACAGAGTGAAGGGAGGAGCTGGGGAGAAGGCGCTGCAGATCTTGTTAAATTATTGATTTATGAAGTCCGCGGAGAGCAAATCATTATTTGGCTAACCGATAGATCTGCAGGTCTTGTACAACAAAAGATCCTTTAAGCAGCGGGATTGATGCTTTCAGTTGGGAAACAGTCCATCAATAAAGGTCAGTGTGACAATAAGATTTACTCCAATACAATGCCATTCCAAGCAGTTGGGTTTTACATTCCAGAAGAAACGGCAGGCGCTTTTTTTTTTTTTTAAAATTTGTGTTTAGGTTCTCCCCAGAAACCTTATTTGAAATGTTTCATTATTTATCGTTGCTTTTCAGAGATGAAAGGAGCCCATTTATTTACCTTTCAGGATCATTTCTAACTGGTGAGAGAAGGTAAGGACCTGGAGCAAGAATCAATTGGTTAATAAAATAGTTAATTGACTAAGTGCTTGTTCTGATGAGCCCAAAGCAGACAGGCTTACAAGCAAAGCAAGGGCGTTCACTAAAGTGGGCTGGCCGTCCTTGGCGGAATTCTGCCACATAGATAGAAATTAATGCTTGAAAGACATCTGCATTTATTATTATGTTGCAAACGGGAGGCAAATCACAGTAGCCCGCGAAGGCCTTTGTCTGAATGTCCTCCACACAACAGCGCTTATGGGCTAGCCCAGCAGTTCCAAGAAATTCTAAAAATCACCGTTTCTCAAAATGCAATGACTCATTAGTTATATATTTCACATTCTAATATGCTATAGAAAACATAAACTGGGACCAGTTAGCTAAAAATACTTTTAACATTTTTTTATCAATCAGGTTTTCCTTACAGATAGATGGTGAGGAGGTATTAGACATGGTGTGGTGGAATTGTACATATAAAAGATTTTGGCCGAAACCGGTGTGGCTCAGTGGATAGAGTGTTGGCCTGCGAACTGAAAGGTCCCAGGTTTGATTCCGGTCAAGGACATGTATTTTGGTTGCGGGCACATCCCCAGTAGGGGGCATGCAGGAGGCGGCTGATCGATATCTCTCTCTCATCAATGTTTCTAATTCTCTATCCCTCTCCCTTTCTCTCTGTAAAAAAGATCAATAAAATATATTTAAAAATAAAAAGATTTTAGTAGAAGATTTGCAAATGATAACTAACCTTGCCTACACATACATCATTAGCCATATCATGGGATTGTGAGTGATTTTTCCCTAAGAATGTAAAAATGCTTACATCATCAGAGAAAAAATAAGTTTCTTCTGTGTGTTTTTCACTATGCCTAGCAGCCTGGATCTCCCAGGATTGTACCAGGGACCAATAGTCATATGGGGTTTCCATTATGACCAAGTGCATCTTATAATCAAGGAACTTTAAATGCAATAAAGTAGGGTAAGCTATTGATGGCAATCAAGATGTAGAAAGGTTTTTAAAAGTATACAGCAAGCTTGATTTTGATTACTTGCAAAGAGAAATCTATGAAAACAATTGAATCAACGCTCACACTAAATTAATGTTGACTTTCTGATAAAGATTTCAGTGGGAAAGGGACGGTTCTAACACCCACGCTGGTGGTGAAGCACTGATTATGTGCCAGAACCTAAAAGTTTATTTTCAAAGAAAATAAGCAACCTATCTAAATATCCACATTATCTGCCTTCAAAACAAACTTTCCCCCACAGACCAGTCTAGTTAATAATACAAGAATAGTTCAAATATAAATGTATGTACTAGTTGATCTTGAGACTTGATAAAATTATTTGTGGATAAATCTGGCACAGATCATTATTTTAGCATAAACATCACGACTTCTTTATTTGTGTACTTCCCATAGAACTGAGAGCTCTGTCGTGTCCGATTTGTTTAATGTGTGTTTTAGAACAAAATTAAAGATTCCAGAAAATGAAACCATCATGTCTACATTATCATGGGATCTTAAAATTGAGAACTTGCCAGTAGACTACTTAATACAATTTTCATATTTTATGATGGTGGGGAACTCAAACTGAATTGATTTGTACAAGATCACACAACCAGGCAGTAGGAAAAGTTATTCCGTAAACAAATATTAAGCAAGAACCTGCTACATAAAGACTAGGATTATATTGAAGGTCTTGCATTGCCTAATTCAATACCCTCCAAAATATCTAAGAACTGGTTTTATCTTTTCTTTTTTTCTCTTTTAATATATTTTATTGATTTTTTACAGAGTTGGAAACATCGATGAGAGAGAGACATTGATCAGCCGCCTCCTGAACGCCCCCTACAGGGGATGTGCCCACAACCAGGGTACATGCCCTTGACCAGAATCAAACCTGGGACCTTTCAGTCCGCAGGCCCGACACTCTCTCCACTGAGCCAAACCGGTTTTGGCAAAGAACTGGCTTTCAATTACTCTAACTACAACATAAGTTCCATGAGAGGAAGGAAGTGGTTCTCTTCGCTCCTGTGTCACCAGCGAATTGAGCAGTGCCTGGCATCTGAGCGGGTGATGAATATTTGAAGGAAGAGTTAATGAGCCATCCATTTTCAGACTATGTAAACACCTTCGGATGGTGTACAAAATACTCAAGAATCGTATCGGTTCATGTCTAGCCATGTCGGTGATTACAGTTCCATTCCAGAGTGCAGAATTCTGATCAAGTGTTTCTCTTCCTCATGAAAGTGGCATCTATACGAGGAAAGGCATTTCGGTTATGTGCGCTTTGTAATTGCATTCAATAGAGGCAAGCGTTTATTCCTGCATTTTTCAAAAAAAAATAAAAATGTTCGTGTTTGGGGTGAATTTTTTTGTGTTTTCTCCCCTTGTTTGGGCGCGGTGCAAACACAGCCAGAATCTCTAATTGGCCGCGCGATGGCTGAGCCCTCACACACCCAATGGAACATCAGCTTTATAAAAGCGGGTTTGCTTTTCATGTTCACAGTGGTGCGGCGAGTTTTCAAAAATGAGGCCCTCGCAAACCATTTTCAGGGAGAAATAATAAAAGGCCGGCGGGAACCGGGTTCACGTTGCTTCTTTTTAAGGCTTTTGACAAAGGTATACTTGGCAATGCTGTTTTTCAAAATCCTGTCCTGACAAGTTAAGTACTAGCAGTTCTTTTGTTGAAAGAAAGATCTTTCATCTTTTTTTTCTTTTTTTTTCTTTTCCTATTTAGCAAAGTTTCCTTCCTCTGAGATATCCCCCTTTGGTGTGTAATATGCCTGTGGCACAGCAGGCAGAATTCACAGGTCCACTCCCCGCCACCGCCCTTTCTTCTGCACGTAGGGACGCGGTTAGCTTTACATACTGCTGGAGTCTGAAGACAAACCTCCCTCTTCATGTCTGAGGAATATGTATTCAGCACTCAGAAATCCTTCCCGAACGCCTCCCAAGTGCAAAGAGGCTACAGGGAAGGTTCCAATGATGAATCAGTCCATACAATTACGGTGTATGTACAGCAGAATGACTCCTACTGACTGCCTTCTTCATCCCAAACGCTGAGCGGATGCTGATATTATAGGACTTAATATTCAGGACACCCCCACCAACGAGGCATACAGATTCTTTATGCTGAAAAAGCAATCCGTGAGACTGGGCCAAACAGCTTTGCAAAGATCCCATAGAGAGAAGACCTATAGCATGATTTCAGATGGGTCTCCTTACCCATAATCCTCATGCTCTTTCTATGCTAACACGGTATGCATGTGGAAGCTAAAGAGAAAATAAACAAATGGGACTACATCAAAATGAAAAGCTTTTGCACAGCAAAAGGAACCAGCAACAAAACAACAAGAAAGCCCACTGTATGGGAGGACATATTTGCAAATGTTAACACTCTTAAAGGTTTAATCTCCAACATCTACAGGCAACTTATACAACTGAATAAAAGGAAGATCCAATAAAAAAAAATGGGCAACAGACTTAAATAGAATCTTTTCGAAAGACGACAGAAGGAAGGCCAAGAGACACATGAAAACATGCTCAAAGTCACTAATTATCTGAGAGATGCAAATCTAAATGCGATACCACCTCACCCCTGTCAGAATGGCAATCATCAACAAATCAATAAATTACAAGTGGAGAAAAAGGAACCCTTTCGCACTGCTGGTAGGAATGCAGACAGGTGCAGCCACTGTGGAGAACAGTATGGAGTTTCCTCAAAACACTAAAAATGGAGCTCCCATTTGACCCAGCAATCCCACTCTTAGGAATTTATCCTAAGAAACTAGAAACACCAATCAGAAAGGATATATGCACTCCTATGTTCATAGCAGCACAATTTACCACAGCTAAGATTTGGAAACAGCCTAGGTGCCCATCAGCAGATGACTGGATCAGAAAACTATGTACATCTACACAGTGGAATACTATGCTCCAATAAAAAATAAGGAATTCTTACCATTTGCAGCAACCTGGATGGAACTGGAGAGCATTATGTTAAGTGAAATAAGCCAGTCAATTAAAAAAAAAATACCACATGATCTCACTCATTTATGGGTAATAAAGAACATAATAAACTGATGAACAAAAAGATATACAGAGGCAGTAAAGCATCCAACAGACTGTCAAATTGCAGCGGGAAGGTTAGGGAGAGGTGGGATAGATAAGAGATCAAAACCAAAGGACTAGTATGCAGGTATATAAGCACAACCAATGGACACAAGACACTGAGGGGTTAGGGTATTCAGGGGCGTGGCAGAGGGGGCCAATGGGAAGATATGTATACATGCAATACATTAATAAAAAAATTGTTTAAAGAAAAAAAATAAGGTCTTTTTTCTTGAAATATTATTTTTATTGCATGTAATAAATAGCATTATAAAATTGTTTTTTGAAATATTAATGTTTATTGCATGTAACATTATTATATTTAAAATTATTTTTCTTGAAATAGAAAAATTAAAAATAAACTTGCAAAAAAATATTTTAAAACCTGGCTGAAACAACAGAAGTAATGCTACTCTATGACAACCTGAGAGTATATGCCCTACTTTAAAAAATTTAGACTTTAAATTATTTTTTTGTTTTTTTGTCTTCAACATCATGCTGACACAAACATGTGACTCACAGGCTAGACATCACTAGAATGAGAAACTGTCCAACAAGAACCCTGAGTTATAGAACCTTGTAAGAGGGAGGATTATGTCCATATTGACCGCTGAGATGTGAGTGGGCATCATTATCATGTCACTCAAAAAAAAAACAATCGACTGGGGTAGCTCAGTGGTTGAGCATCAACCTATGAGCCAGAAGGTCATGGCTCAATGCCTGGGCCGTGGGCTTGATACCCAGTGTGAGGCGTGCAAGAGGCAGCTGATCAATGATTCTCATCGTTGATGTTTTTCTCTATCTCTCCCTCTCCCTTCCTCTCTGAAACCAATAAAAATACATTAAATAAAATCTTTAAAGGACCCAATGAAGACTTTCCATGTAACTGTAATTTATGACCCTGGTTGCCAAATGCCCACCTTGGGGGAAGAGGAGAAAACACCAACCTCACGCACAGATACCTGGGAAACGCCCTACCCTTCGTTTGCCCTCCATTCCCTCACATGTAAAACACACGCTAAGGAACATAAAACCATGACCATCGGCCGGCCTGTGGGACCTCTATGCCAGTTGTGATGCTCAGTGGGTTATTTTCAATCAGAGCTGCCGGCCACTGCATCCTTAGCTGCTGTTCTTGCTAAGGATGAAGTGCATGTATGTGACACGCACACACACACACACACACACACACACACACACACAGGCACGAGGGGGGTGTGACGAGCCCTAATCCCTGCTGCTCATTGTTGCGGGCATCAAAGGGAGCCAGCCGCCAGCCTCGGCCCTGCCCGTGCACGAGGCTCAGAGCAAGGTCAGGCAGCATCCTCCTCGCCCCGCGCCCGCGCCGGCTGTCTCATGTTTGACACCTCGTGCTGAGAGGGCTTCCTTGGCTGGCGGCTCGGCACTGACTCCGCTCGGTCTGACGAGCCACTTGGAAGAAGCGAGTGGAGGCAGGTGAGGAACTACGGGAAGAGCCCAAAGGTCAGTGGAGTCGGTTTGTAAAGACTCCGTCTGGCTAATGAAGGGGCACGGGGAGTCTCGCTCGCCGGAGGAAGGCTGCCTTTCGCTCCTGCGGGGAAAGGAATTAGCAGTTTGACTTTTTTTCTTTTCTTTTCTTTTTTTTCAGGAACTCTGGATCTCATTTTCCATCCATTCCATTGCATTCTGTGTTGAGAAATTAGTTTGCACGGAGCATCCGAGGGTCGGTAGGATTGTCCCAGCGTGATAAAAGAGGGTGGACTTAGAGGGACAGGGAAAAAGGTGAGCAAAGCTGTGGGTAAAGGAAGGTCAGAAAAAGATGTCACTTGCTGAAACCGGTTTGGCTCGGTGGAGAGAGCGTCCGCCTGCGGACTGAGGGGTCCCAGGTTCGATTCTGGTCAAGGGCATGAATCCTGGTTGCGGGCACATCCCCACTGGGGGGCGTGCAGGAGGCAGCTGATGGATGTCTCTCTCTCATCGGTGTTTCTAATACTCTATCTCTCTCCCTTCCTCCTTGTAAAAAATCAATAAAAATATTTTTTTAAAAAATTCTAAAGTATTTTTGCTGGAGAAAATCTCTAAACTCGTATCTTCTAATACCATCATCCTCCCCCCCTTTCACAAAATAAATAAGTCAGCAATCACATGGCCAACCAGCAGAAGGGTGAGGTTAAATTCCAGGTCCTCTTGTCCTCACCCCCATACGTCTGTTTTTGCCCTAGACAATCTTCCAGCCCCTGTCCCTTTCAACATCCGTACCCTGAAGGAACTCCTAGTCACACCGGTTTGTCACAGAAGTCTCTCCATGCGTTGCTCAAGATGGACAAAGCCAGCGAACTGACAGAAAACCAACATTCTCATTCTATCACCACACCAATGATCACATTTGATGGGTTATAGGTGAAGGCGATTGATCACGTGTTGAGCGTGTTACAGAAATACAATCCGACCAAAGACCCTTCCTCTTCCTTTCCGACGCCTCTATCTGCCGCACATTTCCCCAGCTAGGTCTCTGGATCTCAGAGCACTTTTAAAACATCACACTTCCCCGAAACCGGTTTGGCTCAGTGGATAGAGCATCAGCCTGCAGACTGAAAGGTCCCAGGTTCGATTCCGGCCAAGGGCATGTATCCCGGTTGCAGGCACATCCCCAGTTAGGGGGCGTGCAGGAGGTAGCTGATTGATGTCTCTCTCTCATCGATGTTTGTAACTCTCTATCCCTCTCCCTTCCTCTCTGTAATAAAATATATTTTTTAAAAACATCACACTTCTACTCCTGTGGACTGTTTAAATCTCATCATAAATTGGGGTGCTCCAAGAGTTCCAACTGGAAAGATCAAAGCTAGCCCAGTGGGAGAATCAGCAAAGTCAGCAAAAGCACAAGCGGCAGGCTGGCGGCCATGGAAAATTACTGTGAGACCACAACTGCCAATTAAAACAGACTTTCGTGGCAACACAGGAACATCTGGTAGCTTCCATTCAGAAAGAAAAATTTAAAAAGACTTTACACTTCTTAGTAATGAAAAACTCGGATAGAAGCCTGCAATGTTTTCGTTTTCGCTTCAATGATATATTCGGCTATTATGCCTGCCAACAATACAATGGTTTCTGTTTTTGTTTGGTGTTGTTGGTTTAATAGTCACAAAATGTTCTTAACAAAACAAGCCAGGCAGAAGTCAGCGTTCGCGATTCATCCGGAGCCGTTCTCAAAGCTGCGCATTACCCTCCTCTCGCGCGCCACAAAAACAGATTTGGGGGGGATTATCCCAAAGATGCTATTTTGATGAAAGGTATGTAATCTGATTTCTGCGAGAGCGTTCCTGGAAAGGGACTCTCAGCTCTAAGAAGAAGAGACAGAGAGAAGGAAAGAGAGGAAGCAAGACAGGAAGGGAGGAAGGGATGCACACACATACACAATCCAGACTCCCGTGACTGAAGCTTGAGTCTTCCTTTATATTCCTAACCCCCTCTCTACAATCAAGGTTTTCAACATGTAGATTCTTTAATAAATTGTACTTGATTAGAGGGAACCACACCAAGATTATCTTACCTTTCATAATAAGGATACCAAGAATAACGGATAATCCATTTAGAGACGTGTTTTGTTTTGTATTTTTCCATTCATTTTTAGGGAGAATGGAAGAGAGAAGGAAAGACAGAAAGAAATAATGATGTGAGAAACACATGTATTGGTTGCCTCCTGCATGTATCCCAGGGCCCACGCAACCAAACCCAGGAACCTTTGTTTAAGTATCTCTTTTGAGAAATCTGTTCTTACTGCTTCAATTCACCCAATACATCCTGCAATACCCCATGTATGCCTCCATTATAGTAATTAATATTGAACCATGTTGCTTATAGTCATAACTTATTGTCATGTGCCTTTAACAAGCTTTGATATATTTCTTTCTACTTCTTATCCATGACCAAAACTACGTATCACAGAAAGAACACCAAAGAAACTTCAATGACAAAATGAGAATCCAATAGAAATTTATCTAGAAGTGAACTTTAGTCATTTCTGTCAATCAATTACTGGTCAATCTCTTTGATTTCACATGCAAACCTCAGTGCCTCCTCCTGTTTAGAACCTGTGTTTTCTATTTTTTCCACTTCTTGAATAATGTGTAACACAGGTAAGTTCAGTACTGAAGCATCCATCTTATATAAAAACTGCTATTTGAAATTTTAACCTTGCTATTTGGCTTCTGTAAATGTTTGCTTGCTTAACTAATAAGGAAAATGAGACTATTCTCACTTCAGAGAGGCCATTCAACCTTTCCTGGATAAAATTATAAGTGCTGACACCAGGCCAGGCCCTTGGTTGAGGTCTCAAGGCCTCAGCACATAGGGGCCCTTTAAGAACTTGCAAAGGGGCGGGAAACATCCCCTATTTGGGAGACAAAGAAGGTAAAAACATACAAATAGGGAAAATTTCTGCATGTTGGGGCCCAGAATTTGAGAGACATTTTCCTCTGGACCCGCAAGTAATAAATGTAACTCCAAACTCTCTGAGCATGGTTTGATTATTCTGGTTCTCTGTAACAGTACTATTAATAGGAAGCATTTTCCACACTGTCTTGTCACACATGCATAGGTGCTATGTACTTCTCTAGAAAAGCTAGACTTGACCCATTTCAGGAAGGTAGCATCCATCCCCCCACATCTTTTGCTCACTGTCTGGTCAAAAACAGCTTTTGATGTCATCTCCTTACCAGACAATCCACCTGTCTTCGTTTTGCTCCGTTAGTTCCGCCTCTTCATGTCGCTCCTCAAGGCTGTCTGAAGATGAGGAGGCAAAGTCTGTGAACCAAAGAAGGAGAGTCTGTAAAGATAAAAGCAAGACCTTTGTGTGATGTGAAATTCCTCGTGGCTGGTTCTGTGGAAATTATATCCCCCCTACCCTTGCATTAAAATATGGAGAGGGTAGATAATTTTCCTAAACATGAAAGCCTCAAAGATCTGTCTCTTCGTTCACAGGAAATAAGTCTGAATATGTATCTGCCTCTATGAAACCATCTGCTCCTTGAATGCAGGGGCTATGTCTTACCCATTTTTGTATCAAATCACAACAGTCATCCATTTGTGGCCGTTAATGAGTGAGGAAAAAAGATGTGCCTTGCAGAGGACATCCTTACACTGTCCCACCTACAGACTTTACCCTCCTGTTATCTCCTTCAAGGAAGATGAAGAACTATGATATCTGAATACATAATGATGAAAGGAGAGTTGACTTTGAGTACTAAACACAATGCAATAGACAGATGCTATATCATAGAACTGTATACTTGAACCCTATGCAATTTGATTAACTGGTATCACCCTCATAAATTTAATTCAAAAGTTTTTAAGCTCCTATCTCTGCCAAATAATGTTACACTCATATATTGTCCATTTCCCGATATTAGACCAGAAAGCTAAAGATCAGAGAATTTAAGCAACTTGCCTAGGGCTGCACAGCTAGGGAATGAATGGCAGACAAGATTCAAACATCAGTTGTATCTAAATTCCATAACCCATGCTCTACTCAGCGCGCTTTCTTTCTACTTATTATTTGAACCACTTCTGCAAGACCTTTATGTCACCTAAAATGGCAGATCCAAACAGATGGTCTTAGGCTTAGGAGCATACCTCATTAACTGATATACAAGACACGTACGGTTCAAAGTCAACTCATCATATCCTATTCACTGATAGCCAACAGAACACTGGAGAAAACCAGTCCAATCTCTTTGTCTAACCCAGATGGAAATCGCATTCCTAAAGTGCGGAATCTCAGAGGGAAGGCAGGGGAGGGTGGGTGAGAGTTGATAACCAAAGAGCTTGTATGCATACATGCACACACTGTGGGCACAGCCAATAGGATGGTGGAGGCCTGAGGGGGTGGGGGAGGGCCGCAGGCTGGATGAGGTCAAAGGGGTGGTGGGGAGAAAGGGGACTTATGTAATACCTTAACAATACAGATTTAAGAGGGGGTGTGGGGGGAAGAGAGAAAGAAATCAGGTTCCTGAGAGTTCCAATAATTTCAAGCCCCTCCCCCCAGCAAGGGATGGGTACATAAAAGTAGAACCCAGTGCCTGTCCACGAATCTAGGCCTCATTCTTCCACACCACCCTGCCTCTCTTAATTCACTGCCGCTTCTGTCATTATTAAGTCAATATCAGAATGGCCTTGATTTAAGACTTCAGCAAAGCCCAAACCAGTTTGGCTCAGTGAATAGAGTGTTGGCCTGCAGGCTCAAGGGTCCCGGGTTTGATTCCAGTCGGGGGCATGTATCTTGGTTGCGGGCGCATCCCGGGTGCGAGGCGTGCAGGAGGCAGCTGATAGATGTTTCTCTTTCATCGATGTTTCTGGCTCTCTGTCCCTCTCCCTTCCTCTCTGTGAAAAGTCAATAAAATATATTTAAAAAGAGAGAGAGAGATTTCAGCAAAGCTCTTACAGCACCTTAGGTGCCAGTCCTTGGGACTGACTCTCAGGGAAGCGAAGATAAGACATGTTCCCATTTCATATAAAACAAGCCCCTTCAATGGAAACCAGGTCAGCCCATGTGAGTTAGACATCTCTCTCTCTCTCTCTCCCTCTCTCTCTCCTCTCTCTCTCCTTGGTATTTAAAGAAAACTTCCCATCTACCCTCAGGCCTCTCGCCTCCTGCCCCTGGCCTTCCTTCCTCTCCTTTCTCTGCGGTCAGAGTGATCAGCTGGTGAAGCTGCGATAATCCCATCAGTGCCGGGGTGACTCTTCTCCACGTGTGCATCCCCACGGCTCTTAGACAGTCAGCGGGAATTACCGGGCATTGCATTCACCTTGCAGGAGAGATGACACTCGGGGAGGGAGGGGACGGGCGCACGAGTGCCCAGCTGACCTGTCCTTTCACCTGTCCCTCTGGAAGCCACCCTCCCCGCTGCGGGTGACAGCACAGGCCAGAGGCAAGGCGAGAGCTGCCCTTGAGAAGCGAGAGAGCAGAGTTGACGTCAGCTCTTTCTTCCTGAGCAAACATGCCGCTGATGCAGCGGCCGGAGAGGGTGCAGCATGGCCTGTGAGGGACTGCCGGGCTCTCCTTTCCCGTCAGGTTCGCTCTGTATGGATTCAGCAGAGAGGTGCCTGCTGCAGAGTGTGCCCGGAGACATGGTGTCAGAGGCACGGTGAGCCCGCTTCACGGGGGATTAGCATCCCCTGACCCAGCCGCCAGCGGGAGGCTCCTGCGGCTGCAGTTACTCCTCTCCTTCAGGCCCTGGTCCCCTCACCAGTGGCAGAGGCGGTGTGTTAAAGCCTCATGGGCAGCCTTGCTTGGGGAAGCTCTCTTGGACGCAAGTCTGTATTCCAAACACACTCCCAAGAAATTTGAATTCTGCAGACCGCATGCATGCCCCACTTAAAAACCACAGAACGAGCTGAGACCGGTGTGGCTCAGTGGATAGAGCGTCGGCTTGCGGACTGAAAGGTCCCAGGTTCAATTCCGGTCGGGGGCATGTTCCTTGCTTGCGGGCACATCTCCACTGAGGGGCATGCAGGAGGCGGCTGATCAAAGTCTCTCTCTCTCATTGATGTTTCTGACTTTCTATACCTCTCCCTTCCTCTCTGTAAAAAATCAATAAAATATATATATATTTTAAAATCACGGAACGAGAAGGACTGATTGTCTATTTGCTTCTCGATCTAAAGCAGAATTCCTAACGTTAATTCATCTCATGTTTATTGGCATCTCCCGTATCCTAGGCATTGGGCAAGACCAGTGCTCCTCCACGTGCTGTGGGCACACCTGCAGCTCAGCCGCACCCGAGACTGGCTGGAAATGCCCATCCATGGGCACCTTCCCAGGGCAGGGGGCTCTGGGTTTGAATAGGCTTCCTACGTGAGTCGCATACAACCTGAGAAGCGCGTGGTAAACTCCATGTAGCTCAGATGTCAGGGAGAGGACTGTCTCAGTCCTGAGACCTAAATATGACCGTTGAAACCTGGGTCCCACGGCCTGGGTGTGTGTGTATTAGCTTGCTGGGGCTGCCACACCAAAGCACCTCAGACTAGGTGGTTGATACAACAGAACTGTATTGTCTCACAGTCCCGGAGGCTAGAAGTTCAAGATCAAGGTGTCAGCAGGGTTGATTCCTTTAAGAAAAGTGAAAGAAGGATCTGATGCGGTTCTCTCCTGGGTTTGTACGCGGCTGTCTTCTCCTGCGTCTCTTCAAATCATCTCCCCTCTATCCAAATGTCCCCTTCCCGTAAGAACACATATTGGAATAGGGCCCACCTACCCAGGGCACACCCAGGGCACACCCATCAGTCATGACTTAAAATAACCCAACAGCACTCATGATGTCACCCCTTCTTCCCACTCCCTCCTTTTTTGTCTTTTCCAATAAACAGCACACCCTCCAGGCCTCAGCGCCAACTTCTCACCTCTCTTCCCCTCACACACCCAAATGTGTCCACCACGCCTGCAAAAATAGACCCCAAACCAGGTCATTCTCTCAGCCCTCATTTCTCCCAGGGTCCGGGTCACCACATTTTTTGACCGGAAGTCAGCAATCACCCCTGGCTGCTCCATTGCACCCCTCAATCCCAACTTTTCACTTAGATCACTACCGATCTTCTTAAAACATGTATGTCGCATCACTTCTCTAGATAAATGCCGGTAAACAATAATTGTCTCACTAATAGAAAGTGGACAAGATACCCGGAAGGCTGGTCAACCTTGAAGCTCTGAAAGGTCAAAGCCAGCCACCTTCTATCTAATTGAGACCATGAACTTCCCCATCAAATAATTATGTCAATTCTTACTGATAAGATAATCTGCCTATTACTGGAATTGCCTGCTTCAGGACAAAGGGTGGATCCCAAACCTGAATAAAAGGGATGGCAAAGCCAAAGGAAGGTGGTAGTCTTTCCACTAAGAGGAAGGCTCCTGCCTGGCCCCCCAATATAGACAAATTAATGCTTTTCTAGTCTCTCTTTACATTTGCGTGCGGCCTCCTCCAGAACCCGAACTCTGAACAGGAACCCTGAACCACGCGAGACATGGAAGAGGTTTCCACAGGTAAAACCCAATGTTTCCAGCCCAGGTGAAGTAACACTCAACCTCTCTCTGCGCCCTGGTTTCCAAAACCACGCCCCCCACTCCCTTTTCCTGGCTTCGGCTCACACAACACTCATTAACCTCTACTGTCCATCCTCCTTCTGTGGACATTGATCTTTATCTCTCGTTCATTTGATGCTTTGTCCGTTCTAATCTCAATGGAAACTTCCTCCACGTTTTGTAGGGTGGGATGGAATGGTGGCATGAACAAACCCCACGGAGGAGCACATTAAACACGTCCTCACTTATTAACCAGCGTCTCCCATCAGCCTAGAGAGCGCTGACTTCCTGATAAGGATTGTCTGTCGCCTTTATTCATCACCATCAGGCTCCCGAGAGTGGTTGATGAAAGAATTCGAGAGATCAGAATTAGATCAACTTAAAAAATCTACCCAAGTGCCCGTAGCAGTAAGTTCAGATACAGCTTTGAACAACTGGTACTTCATACAGACTAGGTGCCACTCCCGGAGCTAAGACTTTCACGTGTATTTGCACATTTAATGTTCCTATCAGCCCTGTGAGGTAAGTGTCATCACCACCCTCATTTTATAGATAAGAAAACTGAGACTCCAAGAGGTTTCATAACAAGTTCACGGTCACGCGGCCTGGGATTGGAACATAGGCAGGCAGGTCCCAGCGCGTGATCTGAACACCAGGTGCGCAGCCACCGTCTTATTACCGCTTCGACCCTCAGCTTCCTTATCATTGCAATGTAGTCCGGCTACTTGCTGCGAAAGGTGTTAAAGGATTAGAGGGCCAACGTATACATGAAATTCAAAAATATATATATATTTTTTTAAAGTTCCATTTAAATACTACAGTGAGAGGGAATCTGGGCCAAGGGCTTAAGTGTGTGAGATAAAATACGAAATATAAACTCCCATAGGTGAGCGTGGATTAAGACAGGGAGAAGGAAATAGAAATAACACCATCGAGAAGATAAACACCGTCATGCAAATGTGCTTTTTTTTCAGACGGAAAGCCCTAGGGAGGGAAGGTGGGCAAAATGAAGGCGCAAATGACCTCAAGTCCCATTTCTGAAATATCCTAAGCCCAGAGCAATTTGACAATAATTCCATGATGTTCATTTTCACCTCATCCCTGTCCTGTCCCATTGCACTCAATGCCCAGCGCTCTCAGGGCAGATCCAGCTGCCAGCGAGCGCTGCGGTCCCTGGAGGCAGCCAGGGGACAGGCGACTGTGACTGTGACGTGGTGTCAAGTCCACGTCCTGCTGCAGCCTTCCACGGTTTTCTTTGGAGGTGACTCACGGTCTGGCTCCTGTGGTTCCTGGTGCAGCCGGGGGACACTAAAGTGGCAACAGGATATCTAAGAAGAACTAATTTTTCTAAGTTGGCAACTACTGTGACCTTTTGGGGACCCCCTGTCCCCAGCTGCACTCCAGGAACTGCGGAGATGAAAACACAAGACCCAGCCATCTCTGTCCATCCCCCAAGAGCGCCGGCAGCAGAGGTGCTAAGCAGCGAAAACAGATGAATGGTCCAGATCAGTGGTCCTCAACCTTCCTAAGGCCGCGACCCTTTAAGACAGCTCCTCATGTTGTGGTGACTCCCAACCATAAAATTATTTTCGTTGCTACTTCATAACTGTGATTTTGCAACTGTTATGAATCGTATCTGTGTTTTCCAATGGCCTTAGGCGACCCCTGTGAAAGTGTTGTTCAGTCCCCAAAGGGGTCGAGACCCACAGGTTGAGAACCGCTGGTCCAGATCGCTGTGTCTGCAGTTGCCAAAGCGTTCCCTCGCTGGGCCTCCTCCAGCCACACGTCTCCCCTGCCCGCCAGCCTGCTGTCCCTCCAGCTCCCCAAGTTCCATTCTGGCTCAGGGATCTGAGCATGTGTTTCTTCTGCCTGTTCCATTGTCTCTCCTCATTGTTAAGAGTTGAATTGTGTCTCTCCCCCCGCCCCCCACAAAAAAAAGATGAAGTCATAACCCCAGTACCTCAAAAAGTGACCTTATTGGGAAACGGGGTCTTTAGAGAGGGGAGCAAATTAAAATGAGGTCATTTGGCAGGCTCTTATCCAATATGATTTGTATCCTTATTTAAAAAAAAAAAAAAAAGGAAATTTGGACACAAAGACAGACGCACAAAGAGAAGACCCTGTGACCAGATAGAGGGAGAGCGGGGCCATCTACAGGCCAAGGACGGTCTGGGACCCGGGAAGCCAGGAAGTCCGGACAGATGCTCCCCCGGCGCCTTCAGAGAGAGAGCGGTCCAGCCCCCGCCCTGACTTTAGACTTCCGGCCTTCAGAACTGTGAGACCATAGATTCCTGTTGATCTAAGCTACCCAGTTTGTGGTATTCTGTTACAGCAGCCCTAGACAACAAGTACTCTGATCTTTGCACGGCCGGCGTGGCTCAGTGGTTGGTTTCAACGTATGAACAGGGAGGTCACAGTTCGATTGCCAGTCACAGCACAGGCCCGGGGTGTGGGCTTGATCCCCAGTGTGGGGCGTGCAGGAGGCAGCCAATCAATGGTTCTCTCTCATCATTGATGTGTCTATCCCTCTCCCTCCTGTACCCTCCCTCTCTGAAATCAAGAAAAATATTTCTAAAAAAATATTCTGATCTTTGTAAGGTTTCTTCTTTTTACTCTTTAGCCTCAGATATCATTCTCTGACCTCCCTATCTAAATAGTCTTATATGAGATCAACCAAAGTACTTGTATGCATGTATGTAAGCAGAGCCAATGGATACAGGACATTGGGGAGATAAGGGACAGATGAGGGCATGTATTGGGGGGAGGTAGAAAAGGCCAGAGGGAGGTCAACAGGAAAAAAAAAAGGAGACATATGTGCTGTTATTTGTAATACTTTAAACCATAAAAATATATATTAAAATAAAAAAGGGGAAAAAATCAATAAATAGTCTTATATCTGCACCTTTCGGTTTCCTTCCAAGTACTAAGCACAATGGAAACCTGTTCAGCCTCTCTCATGCTCTCTTTTTTGAGTGCCCATGTGTGCGCCTGTGTGTGTGTGTGTGTGTGTGTGTGTGTGTGTGTAAATTTCGTCAGAGAAGGAACTATGAGTTTTCAGTTCACACTTATACTCCAAGCATCTGGCATAGCTTCCTGCACAGAGTAGCTGCTAACTAAACAAACGTATTTTAACGAATGCGTTTTAGGAGAAGAACCTAAAAACAAATCATGAATAACTTTCTTTTCTAAAACAACTAAAGAATAAGCTTCCATAATGCCTTCTGAGACGTGTCCAGAAAGACTGGCAGACGTGTCCCACCAGAACCCAATTTAAAAAGGTGACCCCGGGGGAAAGCTGTCCCGGCCGCGCAGAGAGATTTTTGACTCGTGTTCCATGTCTCCAGACCAGTGCAGGTGCAGGGAGCCGCCAGATAGTCATGCGGAGCCTCGGGAAAGTCTTGCTGAGGCCAGCTCTGCGGGCTTCCTCCTGACTGGGGGGAAGAGAATCGATCAAACAAGAGAGTGCTTCGTGAGATCTCGGGGAGAGGGGAGGGAACCGGCGGAAGGCCTGGCTGTTATTTAGCAGCCCTGCTGGCACCTGCGTGCCTGGAAAACTCAGCCCACAGCTCAAAGGTCAGACCTGAATAAAAGCTAATAATGCACAGAAAGTGCCTCTGAGAAGTTCGCCCTCCTCTTAGATCTATATCCCACATGCAAATGTAGAAGGGTCTTGCTGTTTCCTTCGCAACTCCTGAGGGCTGTAGAAGGCTCGCTTTCATGCGAGAATTTTTATCTTGAATTCCAACATTGGATCCCGCCATTTAAAAGGCACGGGGCCAATAAACAGGACCCCAGCAGAGGAGGGTCACAGGCAAGGTGACAGCCCTCAGGGATGGCACACAAGTGGTCTGTCCCTCTTGCTCAGTAAAGACAGTGGTAAATAATTATGCCAACCGGAAGCTTTTTCTAGAGACTGTGGCAAGGATGAGCCAGGTGATGCAGGGGAGAAGGAAGAGTCACAGAGAGAAAGAGAGTCCATAGGACAAAGTCAAGATAGAGAAAAACTGACCGGAACTGCCTCAACCTTTCACAGCTCTCAGTTCCCAATCCAGACCAGACTGGCCCTTCGAGAATGCACAACCTTCTTCATTGTGTTGTTGTTGTTGTTGTTGTTGGCTGATTTCCTTTAAGCGAACTGAAATAGTTTCTGGTCTTTACAATCCGAAGAGAGAAGGTAACAACTGAAAACTGGTTGACTAGAATAAGTAGTACATAAAAATGTACTGCTGAGGATAATCACAGTTATCATTATCATTACTTGAAATATGCTTAGAAAAAAAGACTAGAAGGAAATGAGTCATCAGGTTATGTAACAAATGGGTTCTTCAGAGCAGTGGAATTAAGTTCTGGTTATTTTCCTTGTAAAATATATTTTAATATTTACTTCCCCAATGCGCTATGATGAGTAGCAAACATTTTAGGTAAATACCATTGTGTAGTAAGCACTCAAAACTTGTATCATTGCTGGTTCACTTATTCATCAAGAAAACCCAAAAGAAGTGCCTACCATTTACCTCCTATCTCTATGGAATAGTAAGTAGGATGATGTCATTACTAAGTTTCAAGAGTTGTTGTTTTTTTATATATTTTTACTTATTTCATAGAGGAATGGAGAAGGAGAGAGAGAGAGAAACATCAATGATGACAGAGAATCATTGATAGGCTGCCTCCTGCAGGCCCCCTACAGGGGATGGAGCCCACAACCTGGGCATGTGCCCTTGACCAGAATCGAACTTGGGAGCTTTCAGTCTGCAGGCCAACACTCTATCCACTGAGCCAAACCAGCAAGGGCTCAAGAGTTATTTTAATAATTGGTTAGAACATCCTTAGAAAGTAATATTATATTTTCAAACTATTTTGAATTCTAATCATACTTTCTTATGTGGAAATTAATTGCTTTTGAGAAGGACAAGGTGTAGAAAAGCCTTTTACAGCTGTATCTTCAGGAATGGTGCTCAGATTTTGGTAGAGGAAGATGGAGGTCGAGGTGTTAATTCCACTATCATTAATATTATGATTCTAATTATTATAATTATACTTTTTTATAGCACCTTTCATCTTAGACACTTGCAGTAACTAATTGCTTTGTCTATGAGCTGATTAACTCGGCACTGAATGTGATGAAAATTTCTAGATGAAAAATATTATTTCATAAGGGGATTCGCATATATCCCAATAACGTGGAATGAAACTCACATTATTCACCTTCTTTTAAATGTGATACAATCTGCACTGAACAGAGACAGCCTGAGAAGTCCTGAAATTCTCTCCCCGACAATGTCCAGTGGTTCCAGGACTGCGTTCAATTTTGAAAGGCTGGTCAGATAAGGGAGCGTTGGCACAACTCTCTAGATATCCATCCTACAATTAACAATGTCATTTTCTATTTTACTAAGTGGAAACTGGGAAACTTCTCTTGGCATCGCCAGCCTCTGCTTGGAGCTTATACTTTGCACAGGTGGTGACTGCACCAAGTCCACAGCTTTGCAAAGATGGGGGGGTAGATGGTGGGAGGTGATGGAGAGAATGACAGTAATAATCCTATATAATAAAAGCCTAAAATGCTAAGTGTCCTACTGTTCAGCCAGTCACTATGACGCACATTGTCCATCAGGGGGTAGACACTCTGACCAGTTGGTTATCTTGCTGCTGAGGTCTGGCCAATCAGGACTAGGTGAGACAGACCAGACACACTCTGGAGCCCTCTCACAGCCCCTCCGCAGCCTCCATCGTGCACTGGTGGGATTCCTCGGCCTGGCCTGCACCCTCTCACAATCCGGGACCCTTTGGGGGATGTCAGAAAGCCAGTTTTGACCTGATCCCCACAGGCCAGGCTGAGGGACCCCGCCAGTGCATGAATCCATGCACTGGGCCTCCTGTATATAGATAAACACCATGACCACACTATTTCTTCAAGCCCTACTATGCCCACCTCTCAACTTTACAGGAGCCCATGTTTTAGTATGAAGATGACTCTCTATCTGAACACAGAATAAAGGCAACTACATGGATTTTATATTGATTTTATGGAATAATGAAGAGACATCTAAGGAAAAAAGAAAGAATTAAAGGATCAAAAAATAAATTTTTCTGTTGAGGAACTTTAGACTTGGAATAGACTAGCAATTTTGTTGTCTACTTGATAGTGGTACATCACAGACATGCTACAGACACTTGGCAAATTTTCATCTTATGTATGTTTATTTGTGTGCAGTGTGGGATATGTATGGATAGATGTGATAAACACGGGTAAAAAATTTAAGATGGTGTGCTTGCTTCAGCAGTACATACACTAAAATTGGAACAATACAGAGACGATTAGCATGACTCCTATGCAAAGATGACACACAAATGCATGAAGCATTTCATATTTTTGGTAACTGGAAATATCAAGTAGCAAGTTATTGAGACAGTAGCAAAATTTATTTTGAGGAAGAAGTCAGAAACAAAGGAGTAGTTACTCTATGATTCCATTTATATTGAATTCCAAGGACAGGCAAAACTAATGCAAAAAAAAAAATTCGAATAGTGATCCTCGTTGGGGCACAAATAGTTGTACCCCTCATTCCACATGTAATGAAAACCAAAGCTGCTGACGCAGATTGGCAAGGTTATGAGAATAATGAGCAACAAAACTGAGATCTGAATTCCCGGACCTGGGCTGCCTCCTCTTGGCTCGTATTTCTTGACAACACATGTTTATGGAGGCTACTCTTTATCCCAGGTGTGAGGCATGGAAATCCAAATGAACATAAATAAACTTGTCCTATGCCCTAGTGGACAACAAAGCACAGAAAGTAGACATATATTTGCTGACAATGAAATGTATAGGATTCGGTGTGTAGAATAAAACTTCTTAAATAGATCTAGTCTGTTCATCTCAGGCCTGTAAGCACTCCCCTTTGCCTTACCCAGGAAGAGGGTAATTGACTAGGCCACAACGTCCATCCTCAGGTCCAAATGTTCTCTCAGAGACATACAGAGGCTGGAGGTCTGTCCTTAATCACAGCTAGGTGAATGAAGCTATTTCTCAAGTTCTCATGTGACATTACAAAATGCAGCAGAGCCAAAAATGAAAGATAATTTTTGAAGGATGTATCTCAGAAGATAATGTTTTGTAAGATAATCCCCAGGAGAGATGCCAAGTATTGGGCATATACTATGGCAAAATAACCAGTGGAGACAGAGGCAACTCACGCTATTTACTGTGAGAAATGCAGAGAAAAACCCGATACCTAACTGTTTTCCTTGTCTTTTCTGTTCAACCACATTGAACGGGTAAGCCACAGTTCAGAAGGGAAGAGTGGAAATAGTGTGTGTGTCTCCCTAGCGTTGCCAACTCAACTTGAGGAGAAAGAGTATCTGCCAAGTTGCTTGTGGCCCCAGCACGGACCCATGAGAGACCTTCCTTCCCTCCCACGACTCTTCTCATACTCCTATCTGACCAGAAAGTTAGGCAGGAGCCTCGGGCATGATAAAATAGAGGGTTTACTATTCACTTGCTATTGTTCAGTTGTTTCAGGCTCTACTATGGAATTTCTTCAAAAACATATCACTAGAATATCACTGAGAGCATATTTGGATTTCAGCGTACAGTTGAAACAAAATTGTAAGCCCAGATGTATTATTTTTATTTTGCCATAAGCGTGTGTTCAGCTTAAGAATATTTACTTATTTAAGCTCAAGGTTCTTCGTATTTTTTTTAAGTTCAGCCACAAGTTACAAAGACCCTTCATTAGGAAAATTTAATTGAGTCACATGGTTTTGTGTCAATACGCACTGTGAAATATTTTGCTTCTGCCTGTTGGAAAGATATTGTTCTTACTGAGGTTTGTAAAATCCTACAATTTTAATTCTTCCCTGCCATTCTGAGATAGATCTGGTTTCTGGCCAACTGAGTAAGTAGAATTTACTTTTTTTTTTCTTGTAATTATTTTTATTTTCTTAAAAAAAAAATAAACGATATGTGCCACATGAAAAAATGAAGCAGGACTGAAATAAATGGCTGTCAACTCAACAAATCTTAAGTAAATTTTATGCCTGGCGCTGCCGTTGGTACTCAATATCACTAGATATTTTACCTTGAATAATCACTGATGGACATTGATTTTGTCTTTGCTCTTCACAGCACAGCTAAATTAATGTGAAAGTCAGACTCAAATGAGTCCCAACGGTGTCCTCCGATCTCTGCTGAAAAGCACATTTCAAAT
>PVJN01015580.1:10611-44188 GCA_004026805.1 Lasiurus borealis | reverse complement strand
TGTGAGAAATGCTAGGTTAGACAATGTTCTGTATTTCTTCCATGTTTTCCCAGGGCTTTTAGCATGTTAATGGCTTTTGTGATTTTGTAAGAGGAAGGTACAGTAGGCATGATTTTCTACTAGAGGCCTGGTATACAAAAGTCGTGCACTCAGAGGGTCCCTCAGCCCAGCCTGCATCCTTTTGCAGCCTGGGAGCCCTCGGGGGATGTCCGACTGATGGCTTAGGCCTACTCCCCATCTAAGCCATCAGTCAGACATCCTTAGTGCTGCCGCAGAGGCAGGAGAGGCTCCCGCTGTTGCAGCTATGCTCGCCCAGCTTCTGGCTGAGAGGCACTTCCCCTGTAGGAGCGCACTGACCACCAGCTCCTGTATTGAGCATTTGCCCCCTGGTGGTTAATGCGCATCATAGCGGTCAGTCATTTTGCCATGTGGTCTATTTGCGTATTACCCTTTTATTATATAGGATCCTTATTTAAAAATAGATCATCTTGTACTTGTGTTTCATCTTCCAGACTTGCAGCATCTTCTAAATGCATAAGAACACAGATCATCTTGCAGGATTTGTGTTTCATAGAACACACTTATGGGAACCACTGCTATAGACAATGGGGAGTTTGTAAATAATTTTAAATATGGGAGTGTAGTTTATTCTAGTAGCAAAGTAGAGGAGGAATGTGAAAGTACAAAAACTAGATGGAGGCGGATTCATTATGATCTCATTTTAATAGTCCTGGCATGGCTTAGAGAGAGAGATGGGTAGACCTGACGTTCCTCAGTAGACAGCACTGATGAAGAGAAGGTGAACTTGAGAAGCACTTAGGAACTTATGGGAAACACAGATCTGATTATTTCATTCTTGTATTTAATAAGGAGGTTAAAATCAGCAGGAGTAGACAATTGATTGCATATAGAGGGTGAGGAGAGGATTAATGATCCATCTATAATGACTCAGGTTCCAGGTGCTTTGTGTTGAGATCTGAAACACAGAAGGAACAAGTTGGACCTAAGAGAACTGAGAGGGGGACCTTTGAAATACAAATTTTAACAGGCCAAGGGAACATTCATATCGAATTTTTAGGTGATGTAGATGTGGGAGACAGAAATATATAGCTCAGTCCCTGTGAGCAGATAAGGCCACTCATCCAAGGAGGAACACAGACCATTTTACCAAAAAGCAATTTGCAACAAGCCATCCCTTCTGGGGAGTTGCTTTCAGTGAATTAGTCATTTAGGACATTACCTTTTTGGCTAATTGCATACTGGCAAATTGTCTGTAGGTCAGTTGACCTAGAGCCACCAAGAACACAGAGGAATTCAGGACAAACATGAACTTGAATTAAGAGACAGTAGAAAAAAAGAGAAGCTTGTAAAAGAGAAATGAAAGGCTGTGAATGCAAACATATTTTTACCAGTATGACAATTTATATTGCCAAACAAACCTTTATTTATATAGTAATGACTGCCTCAACAGAAGAATTAATACCAAACTAAGTTGCAAGATAGCTGGGAAAATGTGTTCTGTAATATGCTTAAATGGTCTAAGGTCAGGATTAACTGAACTTCTTTATTTCTATCAACAGTCCACTATCACCCATGTCATCCATTGCTATTGTGTATTTTTAACATAGCTCAAACTAAACCTGGACCCTATTTCCTGTTATAGTTATGGCTGCACATAGCTGGACACATTACACACATAAATCTAATAATAGCCACCATGGTTAAAGGTGGAGATAATATGACTATTTTATTTTTGAGGTATCTTGCCTAAATAAGAAATGACTATGATTCTTGGATTCTAATTTGGACTCTAATAAACTCATGGGTTTCTTCAGCAATGGTCAGTTATCTTCAGAATTAACTCTCACATATATTATAGCTTTTGCTATGCAAAGACCTGTTCCTAGCATCTCCGATCATCACTAAAGAATGAATATGTAGCCTCGTCTATGTGTGGTACTGTGTGGCTAGTTGAACAAGCTTAAGGATTTGTGTATTTGATTACTTTTATTTTTTCATGTTATTTTATTGCAGTAAGAACACTTAACCATGACACTTAACCTTTGTAACAAGTTTTAAGTGAACAATAAAGTATTAATTATGTGGTCAGTGTTGTACAGCAAATCTCTAGAACATATTCATCTTGCATAATTGAGACTTGATGGCTTGTTGCTTAGAAACTCACCATTTTCTCCTCCCCGCAGCCTTTGGCAGTTACCATTCTAGTCTCTGGTTTTATGAGTCGGTATATTTTAGGTACCTATTAAAGTAGAATCATGCCATAAATTGTCCTTCCATGGCCAACTTATTTTACTTAGCAATAATGTCCTCAAGGTTCAGCCATGTTGTCACGTACAAACAAACCTTATATTGGTGTCAGTGAACAAAGGGGAAGGAGTGTATGTCGAGTACATTGCAAGTGGCTATAAGTGAACGAAAGACTTCAGAGAGCGAATGGAAAATCATTGGAGGACAAACTAGGCAACCACAGTAGCTGCTCTTTTGAACCCCCTAAAGTTTGAGTTTCAGTTATCCTGATAAACAATGAGAATTCCTTCCTGGAATGAAGATCCCCTTGGTTGCAAGCTCCTACAAAGACAAGACAAATACTTGGACACCATGTTTGGATGATCTTAACATCTGTGAATTAAGTAAATATAGTAATTTTAATGTTTATCTATCTAAATCTAGCAGTCAGTCATAGGTGTCCTACACATCCTTTGAGACAGAGTGGCAATATTTCCCCCACTTTCGTATGCTGTGCTGTCCCAGCCCTGGCATCGTAGGTCATGCTATATCCATGTCTGCAATGCTCTCTTGCTCTTAGTTATGTGTGCTGCTGTGTTGCAAGCTCCTTGAAGAGAAAGTCCTGTTGTTTTACTTCACTTGTCTTCTCAGCAGTGCCTGAGCCCTGGGCTGGACTTGGCTAATAGGCTTAACAGATACTTGTTTATTGACACAGTTTTTCACTTTTCATCCAGATATTTTGGCATCACAGAGGCACAGATTTAGTTTCCAGTGAAATGTCAATTTGGTCTAAACAGGCTGGTTTAGAAATTTATTTGGTTTTGTATTTATATGCAGAGCAATATGCTCTAAATAAATCCAAAGGGATTCAATAATAATTTTTGGCAGCAGTTTCTCTTTCGTGATTCTATTTTTTCTTTCTCGGTTTTCCCCCTTGTCCTTGCGTTACTGGGAGATTTCCTAGTGCAATTAGTGTGGCTCTGCCCAGTGACCTTTCACCCTTGCCCTGAATAGATGAACAAACTGCACCAGAAAGGAAAGCAGGGTCACGACAGAGGTTACTGAAGGTTGCTCTTTGGGAATGGAAAGTGGGAGAGTGGGTATGGTCTCTCCTCCATATATACCTCACCCCTTCAATTCTTATTAAACTTGTTGTAGGAGGGCACATGGTAGTAAATTGAAAAACTGGGATTTTTAGATTTTTGCTCAGGGAGTTATCAGGGATAGTGCCAGGAAGAAAGGGAAAAAAAAAAAAAACAGAGAGAAAAGGGAAGAGGGAGAGAGAGAAAAATAAATCTTAGGCGGGTCAAAAGTAAACCCAGCCCAGAAAATGTTGCGCCAGGCTTTTGCATAAAACATGCCATTTCCAGATAGAGTTTCTCAAACCCAGTGAATTTTCAGATGGCATTAGGAAGAATTCCACGGGACTTTGGAGGAATTCATAGTATTCTTGGAAAGGATTTTTAAATATCGCTAGTCTGCAAAGAAACAAAGCCAACAATTCTATTCGCTCCTTACTGTTTGCATTTCCCCTGCTATTTATTAAAGCAGTCTTAATTTAGAAAAACAAATGAAAACTTTACTAATAGGGTCTCTGTGTGAATAGCAAGGGTTCTCCTTGTGCTATCTCATTTCAAGGTCACCACGATCCCTGGGAGGGAAACATGGTTACTTCCTGTCACCGAGGAAGAAACCTAAGTATGAAGCAATTAATTGTCTTCCACAAAGCACATAGCAGCTAAATATCAGAATAGGGATTTGAACTCACTTCTCTGGGACCACAGACAGAGTCCATAAATTATTTATATCTTTTAACAGCCATCAAATCGTTCAGGTGAAAAATTACAAGTATAGTGCTGATGGCTGAAAATAGTCACCATGCTTCCCATAAGAGACTGCTTCCCTCACATTTACATACACACCTGCACACCTGATAAGAGAGGACCACAAATAGAATAGCAGATCGTGTTGTCTTTCTTCTTTGCCTAGCACCATACCAATCTTCTACCTGGTTTCTTCTTACTGCTGTGATTCCTTTTAGGCCCTGGTCAAGTGAGCTGGTTTTTATGGCCATGATTATTTACACTCATGTTATATTTGATTTGCCATGTAGTAATTTATCCTGAAGATGGCTAACTCCCTTACAGGTGTCAAATAACCTACCGTTGGTTTGGAAGGTTATTTTTTTATGAAAATCAGGTAAGAATGTAAAGAAAGGGAAGAGAGAAAAGATTAAAAGTAATATCTTTCAAAAGAGAATATAAGGAAGGCCAAGAGACATATGAAAACATGCTCAAAGTCACTTATCATCTGAGAGATGCAAATCAAAGCAACAATGCGGTACCATCTCACAACTGTCAGAATGGCTATCATCAGCAAATCAACAAATAAGTGCTGGTGAGGATGCGTAGAAAAAGGAACCCTTGTACACTGCTAGTGGGAATGCAGATTGGTACAGTAAATGTGGAGAACAATATGGAGTTTCCTCAATAAGTTAAAAATGGAACTCCCATTTGACCCAGTGATCCCACTTCTAGGAATATATCCTAAGAAACTAGAAACACTAACTAGAAAGGATAATGCACCCTATATTTATAGCAGCACAATTTATAATACTTAAGATTTGGAAACAGCCTAAGTGCCCATCAGGAGATGAATGGATTAAAAACTGTGGCACATCTACACAATGGAATACTATGCTGTGATAAAAAAGAAGAATTTTTTTTTATCACAGCATGGATGAAACCGGAGAGCATTATGATAAGCAAAATAAGCCAGTCAAAGAAAGATAAATTATCACATGATCCCACTCATTTGTGGAATATAAACTGATAAACAAAAACAGATTCAGAGACAGAGAAGCATTGATCAGACCTTCAAACCCCAGAGGGAAGGTAGGGGAGGGTGGGGACAAGGGGAGAGATAAACCAAAGGACTTGTATGCATGCATTTAAGCCTAACCAATGGATACAGACACCAGGGGAGTGAGGGAATTAGTGGGAGGTGAGGGGGCAATGTGGGGATAAAGACACATATGTAATATCTTAATAAATAGAGAAAAAAATGGAAAAAAATGAAAAATAAATATTTTTGGTGTTTGTATACTGAATTCCTCATTTGTATCCACAGGATACAAATTATGAAAGTGTGGTGAAAATATTATGGGAATGTGTCAACCAATTTGTAGTTGGAAGCCATTATAATCTGGAACAAATCTTTGAGTTACAGTTGTCTTACCTGCAAAATTAAAAATAAGTTGTTGTTTTTAAATTATTTAGCACCAGAATTTTATGATCTTTTAAAATTTCCCTGGTTTAAAATTAATCATGTGTTTTTGAACCTCCAAAAATGACTCCAATAAATAATATTGAAATATTCATAATATTTAATTTTTAATTAACTGAATCCTAGACTAATTGTACAAAAAGCCAAAATCTCTATCCTGTGTTCCTAATTCACTTACAATCACATGAATTTAATGATCGATCCTCACTGCACCCTGGATATGTGTGAAAAATGGGCTCACTTAAGGGTCATAAGTATGAAGTTTGGAGATTTAGGGCAGTAATATTTGCTCTGTTACTGAGGAGATGTCAGTAAAACGATGCAGCTCATCTTTGTAAAACAAGCTGTCTGAGGACCTTTTACCTAGTAAAACTGACAAAGTGACCTGTCAAGAGACCAACAACCAGGAGCAGCAAGCATACAGTAAGAGTGAGGAGCCAACTAGTATGTTTCCTTTGGTGAGTGAATGCAACAGCCCCAGCCAAAACCATCAGCACAGCTGTCACGCTGAGGTCATAGCACAAGGTTACATACAGGACATAGCATCCAGGACGTACAAGAACAGATAGATAACACCTCAGCTATGGTGGAAGACAGAGCCATAGACAAGTGTTTATAAGAATTTCCAGTGTAATCTAGAAATGTTCTGAGGAAGTCATTGACACTTTGTAGTGAAACCACAGTAATTCTGTGGTGTGAGTTCTTAGTGGGGACTTTGGGTCTGCAAGAGAAACAGACTTCATTGCTACCAAACTGAGCTCTAGATCAGCAAAATATACTTCAGCAGATGGTCTGGCTTTTCTGGGTTCTTGCAGTATTACTGAACATGGCACGCTTATACAGCATGTCCCATCAGTATTAGAGATGCATGCTTTACATTTCCATATCCTGTGCAGTCTGGTAAGGTGTATATCTGTGCTTTTTCACTGTTTAAATACAGAATTCACCAAAATAATATACATATTTCTTTAAATTTTGTTTAGAAATGTGTTTACGACCTTTCCCTTTAAAGATTGACCCAAACAATTTGAATGTTAAAAATTTTACTTCTTGGTTTGAGATTTCAAAATTTTTATAGACATTCTTAATCTCTTCTGACTGATCTCATAAACTGCGCCAGTTATATAATACTATATATGCTGGGATGTGAGGCACATTGCCACTTTGCTTATAGTTGGTCTCAGAGTGTCATATGGCAGTTGTAGTAAAATGAATTAACTTTAAAAATATTTTTAGAGGGCATTTTGATAAATTTGGAATTGTTGCTCTTTGGGAAATCTGACAGTCATCAACCAGGGCTGGGTATTACCCTTCTAAAACCGCGATTTTCCTGAGCACTGAACTTCGGAAAGGTCTGTAGTATATGTTTAACTCCTCCAGAATCATTCTTTTTAAATGAAGAACTGGCCAGAATTGAGAGGTGTGACTATAGAGAAAATGCCACCTTAATTCTCATTAATGAAAATGAATAAAGAGCTTACACTCTACTGAATAGTAGAGATTTCTCTGTTCATATATTGACCTGATTAGATTCTGCCTACTTTATGTTTGCCAGCAAGTCATTTTAAGAAAACTAATATACACACACACACACACACACACACACATATATATATATATATATATACATATATATATATATATATGTATATATATGTATATATATGTATATATCTTTCTTCCATGCCATTTCATAGTTCAAGAGCACTTTCATGTGTTTTATATCATTTATTATAAACAAAAAATATGAAATAAGCAAGATTTGTTTCTCCAAATTCATAGGCTAAAAAACCAAGCCCAGGATGGTTAAATTACTATTCAAGGTTACATAATCTATAAGTAAATCAAGATTTGACTCCAGTTCTTCCTTGTTTTTATTTTATTAACTTCTTTTTTGTTTTGGATTGTTTATACAATCATAGGATTCAAAAATTCAACTGAATTAGTTTTAAGAAGTTCCTCTCCAACCCCTATCCCTGTGTACTTTAGTTGTGCCCTTTTATAAACAGAAGATATATTGTTTATCCTATTTTATGACTTTTTTAAAAATAAACTCAGTAAGATATCCTAGAGCTCTTCCCGTGTCCAGCTCACTCCTTTCTTTTTATAGCTGTATAATATTCTCTTGGGTGGATATTCCACAGTGTATATTACAAGCTTGAGTTTGATGACACTTGGTTTTATTGCTATTACAAGAAGGGTTTTAGTAAATAGCTGAGTACATGTCCTTTTATGCATATGCTTCTCTGTGATAATTCCCTAAATCAAAATTCTGGGTTAAAGGATAAATGTATTTATAATTAAATAAAAATTGCCAAATTTCCCTTCATAAGATTGTACAATTTTTTCACCTTAGTTTACCCATAAACTCCCTTCCACTCTCCATTCCTTCCTCCTTTGGGTAAACATTAACCATAAATAAATAAATAAAAAGTTACCTGATTACATCTCATCTCCACAGCCATTGCCTTCATTGAAACCACCATCATCTGGGTCATTGCAAGAGACTCCTCACTGGGCTCTAGGCTTTTGTCCTTGAACTTCTACAGAGACACTGTCCCTTTAACATATAAGACAAGTCACATACCTCTTTTCAAAAATTCATGTTTTTCATTTCAGAATAAAAACCAACATTGTTATACTGGCTGCCAACGCCCTCCATGATCCTTTATTTCCACCTTCTTCGTGCATTGAATTTGAGGATTCTGCTGGCTAAAAACCTTCAAAAAATAAATACCTTGAAAATTACTTTATTCACCTAAATTCTCTTCAGCATATTAATTAAGATGATTGGGCCCTAAAGTGAGATGGCTTGGTTAAGATGCCATTTCTTTTATATAATCTTGATCAAGTTCCTTATTTTCTAAGGTTCCAGTTTCTTCTTCTATGAAATGAGTATGATAGTATTTAAAGGATTTAATTTAATGTATATCAAGTGGTTGACATACAGTAAATACACTATAATTATTAGCTTTTCTTGATAGCTTTTATTTGCAATCCTTACAATATTCTTTGGTTTAATTCGCTACCAAGTTCTATGTTTACTATTGGTTTAACATGTAAGGAAATATATGCTGAAATCAGGAAAATAATTTATGAATCTAAGTGGGCAGGTGCTTTCAAAAGGCTGACTGAGGCTTTGTAAATATGTAATAGTTAAAAGCTTCAACTTTGGGATCAGAACACTGGGTTTGTGTCCTGCCTGGAACTTAAGTTTGTTTGTTTTCTCTGTAAAATCATGGCAATAAAAGTTCTTATATATTGGGTTATTATAATTAGAACAGACAACACAGGTATAGTGACTGGCACAGTCTTGAACATATCATATGTACTCAATAAATGTTAGCTATTATTAAACTGAAGGTAATTGATTCCTAACTTTTCCTTTAAATATTAGCTCTCTTCTCCTCCCCCCCCCCACTTTTTTTGAATTGATGTGTTTTTATGGCTCTTTGAGGGATATAAAAGAAGGAATGCAAATTCTCCAAAGGGAATGCAACTCTTGAGAAGAAATTTGTTTACTGTTTCCCTAACAATCTTCCAAATGCAATACTGAAAGGAGTAAAGATTTACTCTTCAGATACCACCGAATACTTCACTCTTCTTCCAATTGCTAGGATCAAGAAAACAGCTGTTGAAATTCCTGGTCAATCATTGTTTCAATGTCAGAGCTTCAGTTGGGCATTCTCATCCGTGGACAGCATTGAAATAGGGCTGTGCTACCATTCCCCCACCATGAGTTTCCCAGTTGGGATGTAGATAAATCATTCAAGTGCTCTCTAGTAGTGGAAGAATAGAAGCCCCTGTTAAAAACATTTTTTTTTTGTATTTCTGATTTGACTCCAGAGTAGAAACAATCCCCAAATACTTAGGATGTGATGTAGACTTATCTTGAAGAACTGCAGCAACGACAGTCTTTTCCACAGATGTTGGCAGGAGGTGATGTTTTATTGATTTTGCAAATGACGATGACTCTACTGTTGATAGCACTAAGTGATGTTTCCCAAAGAGTGGCACATATTGCACTGGGACATGCAATATGTGGTGGGTGGGCATGTGGATATTCATACTTATTTTAATGTATATTAGGAAAAAGCAAAGCACAAATGTTCGGTATCCCAGATACTCTTGTGTAAGATAAAGCTGAGATAATGTAGAAAGCTTAGCATTGGAGTTTAAGGAAACTGTTAGGTAAATCATAGTACAAGGGGAATGTTTTGGTAAATACACTGAAGGTAAACGTAACACAAATTTGGGAAATGTTTGCAAATTATGCAGGCTTTTTGGTGCCTCTAAAGCTAAAAATGATCCATCTGTATATAGTACAAGTAAAATGAACATTTAACTATAGAGAATGAAGAGGCTATAACAATCTTTTCCAATTTTCCAGTCATGTATGGTTATCTTTTATCCTAGCCTTGCTTTACATGTGTCAATCCTCCCTTTTAACGATTATTATAAGATAAGCGGAAAGAACCAAGACACATATTTAGTGAAAAGAAAAAGTACAACATTTTCAGACTTAATGGGGACTTAATTTTACCATTGAAAAGACTAGTCTTTCTTTGCCTGTGAATTTATGAACTAAGAGCCTGGTTAAAGCCATATATTTTCACATGTTTTCTATAATAGTAGAATTTATTTTCTAACTTAACTGTCAAATTCCTAGTCTGATTAGAGCCTGAAGGGGAAAAAAATTAGTTTTGGAGATAAAGTAAATAAAATAAGTTTTCCTTTGCTTATATGCAAGTCATGTCAAACTATATATTTCTTATAAGATTAATAGTAAAGCCCTTAAATTCATTTTTATTTTATCAGTGGCAAACACTTGCTATTCTATCTCCCCATCCCAGGAAACAGAATGGGGTGATATATGCCACATGTCTAATCATAAAAGCAGCTCTTGAAAATAAGGTCATTTAGTTGAATTGGCCGGAAATGACTCAGATAACAAGTCATGGTGACAAGCCATAAATGGCATCCACATTGCTGCCATGGTTTCCAGGGAATAAAATTCTCATTGCACTACCAAATATATGTCTGTCTTTCCTACTAAATGTCCCTGTGAAGTAGGGTATTCCTACTAAATTGTTTCTAATTTCTTTCATTCATTCAACATATTATTTATTGAGCACCTATTATGTGTCAGACACTCACTGTCCCAGGTGCTGGGGATGCAGCAGTGAGGAAGAACAGTGAAGTCCATGTCCTCAAGGGAACCAGAGCTGTTTATGTGAATTATCATTGTAAACATGCTCTCTCTCTCTCTCCCATATTAAATGTGCTTTTAAAATATTGTGATTTTTAAGAGGTTCAGAAGTGGTTTTAAACAAGAGGAAAAATGATAATGAATTGAGTTAGGTAAACATAGTCATAAAAGTAGGACCATTTTTTAGTACAAGAAGAACTCACATTTAGAAACAAGAACTGATGTTTAGAGCCTTTGCTATGCTCTAGTAACTGTGCTGGGTATTTTATATCTTACTTAATCTTCACATTGCCCTTATAAAATGCTACTGTATCAACATTCTCACTTTATGGGTGAGGAAACTGAGCTGTGAATAATTAAATGTTTTGTCCAACGTAATACAAACTTATTTAATAGTATAAACAAGAAATAAACAAAAAACAAAAATGAAGCAATCTATCTCCCACCTTAACCACTACAAAACATTTCATCCAACTGGCAAGAAGGAGAGAAAGTAAGATTACATTAACAGATGAAAATAAGACTGAAAAACAATGACAGATTTTAGAAAAATTCAGGGATCTTATTTCCATATTGTCATCTAGATTTGCAAGGCTGGTGAGTGACCCTTTTTTATACCTCCAGAGCAGATGTTGTCACAACTCTACAATAACAAAAAGTCCTGGATCTTTGAGTCACTGCTTAGTCAGAGGCGGGTATCAGCTTTGGGTACAATGATTAGCCACCACCCAAGTGCTATTGAGTGCACAAGTCATCAAATACTGATTCCAGCCATTCCTTTCAAATGCATGTTCTTTTTGAAGTTGAAAAGTTGAGACAAAAAGACCTTTGCAAATTTTCCCTAATCTGTGAATCAAAATGTCTGTAGGGAGAAAGAAGAAAAAAAGAGATACTTAGTGAATGCAAAATAGTTTATATGCTTTTCCCCTTAATAAAATCTCATCTCACTGGATCTCCAGTGGAAATCATTCTTTATTTTGATATAGGAGGAATTTGGCATCTGTACTTCTGCTTGGTTGTCTCCAGCTGTTTTTTCTTTTTTTAATTTATTGACTTTTTTACAGAGAGGAAACGAGAGGAATAGAGAGTTAGAAACATCAATAAGAGAGAAACATTCCATAAGCTGCCTCCTGCACACCCCCTACTGGGTGTGTGCCCACAACCAAAGTACATGCCCTTGACTGCAATCGAACCTGAGACCCTTGAGTCCGCAGACCGACGCTCTATCCAGTGAGCCAAACCGGTTAGGGCTCCAGCTGTTTGTTTTCTTTTTTGATTTGGGTACTTGTAGAGTTATCTATGTTGCAGAGTTAATAAGTAACCTCACACTAGAAGGCATTTCTGTGATGTTTCTTAAATGGTTCTTCAACCATGACATGTCTATGGGTAGCTGGGAGTGTTAGATACCATACCACTGCCACTTCTGGGATCTGCTTGGAATCTCTGAACTCTTAAGTCTCTTATGTGACTCTCCAGAATGTGAAGTCTTTTGGGTCTAAGCTGTATCAGCACATGAAAACCTTGATGGGGGGGGAGGGGAGATGATGCTTCTATATCTTCAGATCAAGAATGAAAGTGAATGAGTCCGTCAGACCAGCAGCTGCGTCAAAAATATTTATCAGTTGCCCCCTGTGTGCCAGGAAAAGGGAGAGAGTGACAGGCAGACAGTCCTAGTCCTAGAGAAGCTCTAATCTAATATGAAAGATCAATGTGGAATAAATGACTTGAATTCTATTCACATTAATAGTCTGTGTAACCCAGGTATTAGCTGTCCGCATTTTGGAGCAAAGACCAGCAATTCTTTTCCTTTATTCTAAAGAAGTTATTTGCCCCAAAGCATATATTTTACTAAAAAAAAAAAAAAAGAAAGAAAGAAAAACAACAACAGAGGGATTTTCTCTCATAGTAAACACCATTTCAGTCCCAACCTCCATGCTTTATATATCTTCACAAGTTTCTCGTAACCACATAGCCACAACGTTCCTGTCTCTCTTGATTCCTCTCAAGCTCCAGTGCTCCTGTTCCAGATCTCTCTTTGAGGCCCTTCACTTTTCTCTTAGATAGAACAAGTAAGTTCTGTCTCAGCTTTTTTAAAACTTGCATAGCTATAAGTAAAAACTGAGAGCAAACAAGACACCTGCTAATGACCAGGAGTTTCTTTCATGAGAAGGCAAGGGGATCTTCTATAATAATAAAAGCATAACATGCTAATTAGACCAGACATCCTTCCAGACAACCTTCTGGATGAAGCCCGGGTTGTGAGGGAAACCCGGGTCCCGGGTGCCAGAGGGAAGCCGGTGTGGGCAGCTGGGGGAAGGAAGGTCTCCTTTTGCATGAATTTCGTGCATCGACCTGTAGTATTTATATAACAATTTTTATTTTTGTAACTTACGTATATGTCTCAATACATTGCAGTGTCTCCAGCTCTTTACAGTCTTCCAAGTGTCTCCAGCTTTTTACAAAATATTCCCCATGTCCTCACAAAGTGCTATCAGTTACCAGGAGATAGGCTCCCTCTTCTTGCTTTGCTCTTAGTACTCTATGGTATGTCTACCCGCTGTGGATACCTTTTTTACCTACATAGTTGGATGAAGGGGTCTTGGTTTTGTTTCCAGTTGCCCTCCTTTTATACATAGCTACAATGACCACAGACCTGCTGATTTCTCTGATTCCTACAAGGATTAGAGCATAACCATAGAATATGGTGCTCTTAGGAGACAAGGCCTATTCTAAGAATATATTTATAGAATATGTGGGAAACAGCATTGTGTGTAGTGTTCAAGGAAAGAGGACACTTTCTCACCACTTTTGTTATCATAGGGTGTCATTTGAATGCCAGGAGAGTGCCTTATGGTGTTTTTTGAGAAACAAATACTATTTTATTTTATATTGTCTAATTTTATTTTAGATCGTGGGTGATAAGATCTGTAGCAGGTGATATGGCACAGAACTAAACACGTAGAATGGATCCAACGTATAACTGAATCATCAGATTGGATGCCGGTTACCAGTTGAGACAACCATACTGCTTAATTTTAGCTCTGTTTTAAAGGTTGTGATGTGGTAGGCAGTGAGTCATGAGCAGAGAGTGGAAGATGGGTCAGGTACAGAAGGCCGCCAGGGTAGAAAGTCCCAGGTGCCTAGCAATGGACAACTGAAGGTTGGACCTTGCCCCCAGGGATGTCCTCTCCTTCCTAGCATATCATTTGGACGCGTGACCTTTTCTTCTAGAGATAACATCTAGGCCCCAGCTGTATTTCAGCTCCAGGCCCAGAAAAGCAGCAAAACCAAATAAGGGACTCCCAGGCTGACCTCAGGACAAGCTGCATTGGAAGATGACACCCTGCCCTGGAGCGAACCAATCCATCAGTGGAGACCTAGGCCCTGAGAGGACACACCTGGAGAGATCTATGGCAGTGGTTCTCAACCTTCCTAATGCTGCGACCCTTTAAGACAGCTCCTCATGTGGTGGTGACCCCCAACCATAAAATTATTTCCGTTGCCACTTCATAACTGTAATTTTGCTACTGTCATGAACTGTAATATAAATATCTGATATGCAGGATGTATTTTCATTGTTACAAATTGAACATAATTAAAGCATAGTGACTAATCACAAAAACAATATGTAATTATATATTGTGAAATATTTATTTCTAATTACAAATAAATGAAATTTTGTCTTGAATTGTGGTGTAGCATGGGTAACAGTCTTCATATGACAACAGTAAACTAAATTGCTACACCGTGCGATGTGTTGGTTCCTAAGACTATGGGAAATAGGTGTTTTCCAATAGTCTTAGACGACCCCTGTGAAAGGGTCATTCGACCCCCAAAGGGGTTGCGACCCACAGGTTGAGAACCTCTGCTCTATGGAGCTCTTCCTTTGGGACCTCCCCTAAATCTCCATCCTTAACACACTTAGAACAGAAGACCCAGCCCACTCTCCCACTTATAAGCACACCAGCCTTTCCCTGCCTCCTCCTCCTCCCCCAGGTGTATTACCATTACCCTACTCACTCCCAAGCTCCTTGGACTCTTCCTTTGTCTCTATAACTTATTTCCTCAGCCCATTTCTTCTAGAAATTACGTCTTCTACCTCTGATTTTCTAAATAAATGTCTTATAGTTTGAGTCTTGGCTCTGAATTCTTTCCTAGCCAGAACTCAAGTACTGAGGTTGTTGAACCCATGTCCCGTTTGACCCTACTGTTCTAACACCTGGTGTTGTTCCCACTGTCCCCAGTATTAAGGTGCTGGAACTCGGATTGTGTGGCAGGATTCCAGTGGAGCCCACCCAGGAGCATGACCCGGACCAGTTCTAGGTACCAGCAGGACTCACTGTGCCCCATTAGCTCTTCACTTTGCATCTGGTGGACTTGGATGAGTTTCTTGGGTTTCCAGACCTCTTTGTTTTAAGATAAAAGGCTGATTTTCTTTCAGATGTTGTTTCTGTTTTTGTTTTTGTTTTTAAACTCCTTGGTGGAGCTAAAGATTAAGGGTTGAGAGACCTTAGGCTAAAGATAAGAATTGAGAAAACTAAGTACAGGATGGAAAAAAAAAGGATGGCTGCTTCCCCCACCCTTCCCTGCTCCTCAATATATTTTTATTGATGTCAGAGAGACAGGGAGAGGGAGAGAGAGAAACATTAATGATGAGAGAGAATTATTGATTGATTGGGTGCCTCCAGTATGTCCCCTGGGGATCTAGCCTACAACCTTGGGCATGTGCTCTTGACCAGTCCACAGGCCAACACTCTTTCCACTGATTGTTGTTCAGTCAGTGTTATCTGTGCATTCATTGAATGATTCTTGTATATGCCCTCATAAGGGATCAAACCCATCACCTTGGCGTATTGGAATAACGCTCTAACCATCTGACATACTTGGCCAGAGCCAGGATCAGAATCTCCCAGCATACACCTCATTATTTCAGAGCTCTGCTAATGTAAGGAAAATACAAAGCTTTCAAAATCAAGCTCCCTCAGTATGCAACTGAGTAGAATTATTTAGTTCTCTAGAACATTTTTTAAACCTTTTTTGGAGTTGTGGTAGAGGAATTTAATAAAATAATAATTATGCCTTGTTCTTCATACTACTTCCAAAATTCTAAATTCTTCTAAACTGCACCATTTTTAAACCGTATAATTTAATAATCACCAACAACAGTAACAGTATTGCTATTGGTTAGGTTCAGGTCACTGAAAGCACATCGTCTTTAGCATATCATTAGGATCTTCAGATGCACCCAGTGTCTCTTCAGATGGAGTCCCATAGCACATAAGTCCATTCCGATGTCCCTGTGTTTTCTAGTTGCTTTAAATTGATCTTGAGACTTTTTTTTTTCCAGATTGACACTTCCAATGTCATGTGTTTTGTTTTGTTTTGTTTTGTTTTTCTGGAAAAGAAGTCAGCTGGTCTCTATCTCTTTCACTGTCTCTATATCACCTCTTCCTTTTATATTTCTGGCTTCTCTATCTTAGTTTATCTACTCATCACTCAGGAATTGTGCATTCCTTCTTTTTATTTTTCAGATTGGAAAAGTTTATATGCACAAGCACACATAGCTACACCACACACAGACACAGGCACGGGTGTTCAGCACTCTTGCTGTTAGAAAAAAAACACAGGAACACTTTAATAGAGCACTCTCTACTCACACGGGTGTCTTCTACCGATTGTCAGCTATATTTAGTTCTTAACAGAGCACTTATAGGTGTTGGCTTTGGACTTTCTTTTTTTCTGGGATAATTTTCAAAGCAAGCATTGCTAGAGAGTATTCTTAGTCAAATCTGTGCTTTGCCATCTGCTTCATCCTTGTAGGTCCTTAAAAACTTGATATGGGTTACCTGTCACTTTTTCTCCCCCTGTGTTTTTTGGGTACAGAGAAAGGATTAAAACACTTTAGCATCAGAAACTGGTTTTTAATCAGTTCTTTTTTTTCCTAAGTCCCATCAGTTAACCTGCTTTACAACTGGGAAACTTTTTGGCTGGGTAGGAGGTTAGAAGCATAGGCTAGGAACACTGGCATCATTACTTTTTAGTTCTATAAATTGTGACCAGTTAGCCTTTCTCTGACTCAGTTTTCCCAGCAGTAAAATGGGGTTTAGCTTATTATTCATGTCTTAGGTGTGTTGGGGTAATTAAATGAGATTTTGTGAAAGGAGTGCTTAACACAAGCCTAGAAAATAGTAACCTTTTAATAAATGTCATTATTATTATAAGTGAGTGGCATATCAGCAACAGGAGACATACAACGTCAGGATGAAACTGCAAAAGCGGTTCAAAGACTTTATTTCTATGTTTGGTATTACGTGCTTCCATATCTGTCAGATCAGAAACTTGTATTTATGGTGTGGAAAGACCTGATGCATCTCAGCACATTTTATTTCTTCCAAGTAAATCACAGTCTTTCTGGAATGTGTTTTGCCCTCTCCTCTAACTTCTCCCAGCATGCCAAACTCTAACCTCTAACCCCCCCACCTTTCCAGGACCATGAGTCAACATCTGTGGCTTCTGTTTTCACATCATGACTGCAGTGGAGAAACTCCATTCCAGAAAATCCCTCCCAGTTCTTGATGAAAGCCACTGCTCATAATTCATGTTTTCTGCACACAGTAAAGATCTCAGTGCCTTAACCTTAATTCTATAATTATCACCTGTTTTTTTATGTTTTACTGATCCCTTTGTTCGAATGTTTACACCCTAGATTTGGGGAATCACCCTCTGATAATGTTTGTTCTTTACTTAATTGAAGAGGCACGGAGATTTCTCCCATACAGAACTTTCCTGCCCCATCGGCACACCTGATACATGTTTTTTTTTTTTTTCTCAGATAGTGTGTCTGTGCAGCCACAGGAGGATTTATGTGGAACTTCTGTAGCAGTAGTAAAGATAGCCATAGCAACTCCAAAGAGATCTTTGCGAAATATACGATTAGGATATACCACAGGAATTAATAATTCTCAGACCAGTGTCTTAAATTGTAACCACACTGTTTTTGTAAAGAAGTTGCTCAATTTACATACACAGAACACACGGGGCTGCATTCTAATCAGGAACTAGTTTCATTTAAAATCCATATCTTAGAAAGTACTCATATTATTCTGCTTAATATGCACAGGCTCTATTCCTCTGAGTGGTAAGTTGTGAAATATTTTTGCTAACTTGATAATTTTCTCCAGTTCCTAAAAGTCTTAAGTGACTACAATAAAAGACTGCCATCCTCAGAAATGGTTTTTAATCTTTTTCTCCATGATCAAGAATAACATTTTTAAAAATTAATAATTATACAGAGTTATCATTCATAAATCATTTCACTGAACACTATGCCAGTTTTCTTCTTATAGGGTTTTCCAATTCAATAGACACTTAAAAAACATACTGCTAGTTTGCTAGTTAGTAGGTCAGCATGCACACTAAAAAGTGTATTAAGGTGGACTGCTCTATTTATTGATTTGCCATGAGCCCGCTAAAGGCTCCAGACAATTGTCTGCGGAAGGGGGCGGGAGGGCCATACATGATCGAGGTCATGCGCATCTAGCCAATTTGTAAGACGATCCCGCTCCTCCAAGCCATCAGCAATCCTTGCAAAGGGGCACCCTCATGCATTCCTGTCAAGTCATCTTGTGAAAGGCTGCCTGCTTCCAGCTTGGCTTGGATGTTCAACCTTAATAAAACTCACTGAGGTCCGGGAGAAAATAGCAGATCCGCAGCAGATAGGGTAGAGGAAAGGGTCTAGAATATGTACACGCAGCTGACTCAGGCAGGCTCCACGCTGAACGGTCACACAGAAAGGAAACAATAAATCTCAGCTACTATGCAATAAATATCTCAAGTTTTTAACGAAGGAAACTATCATTACGGTGAAATAATAAAAAAATTAACATTTTAGAAAACAAAGCTAACAAATGGCTAGTTTTCTGTGATTCTTCTTCTTCTTCAAAAAAAAAAGCTTTCTTTGAACGGGGAAAAGAGTCAGAGAGCGGCAGTTTTACCTGACATACAGAAGTGGTGTAAAGGTCAGAAGAAAGGAGCGAGTGTTGCGGGAGGCACGGAGGGAGAGCGCGCTGGCTGTACAATGACAGTTTTCCTCTCCTTAGCTTTCCTCGCTGCCCTTCTGACTCACGTAGGCTGCAGCAACCAGCGCCGGAGTCCCGAAACCGGTGGGAGAAGATACAGCCGGATTCAGTACGGGCAGTGTGCCTACACTTTCATCCTTCCAGAACACGACGGGAACTGTCGTGAGAGCAGGACAGACCAGTACAACACAAACGCTCTGCAGAGGGATGCTCCGCACGTGGAACCGGACTTCTCTTCCCAGAAACTTCAACATCTGGAGCATGTGCTGGAAAACTATACTCAGTGGCTGCAAAAAGTAAGTGGTTGCTTTCGGTTTCTAATTGCACGGAGCCCTTTTTTTTTTTCCCCGTTCTTGCAACTGTAGCAGACTTAAGAGAGAGTTCCTTCTGAGAGAGGAGAGAGCAAACGTTTCTGTGTTTACCTTTTGCTCCAGGGGGGCAGTGTTTGCATATGCAAGAGGGCTTTCTCCCGGTGGCTCCAAGGGTGAGCCCCGAGGTTTTTAGGTTTGGGCTACAGCTTAGGAAGGTATGGATGAGGGCACCCCGTTTGTGTGCCTAGCAGTGGCATATTTTGTGACATCTCTTTTTTTTTCTCTCTCTCTTACTTAAAATTGAGCTTGAGTTTTCTGACCGTCAAAACCTAACTTAAAAAAAAAAAGTACGTTTTGAGCAAGTGGGCAAAAAAGAAAATAAAAAGGATATTACTAATTTAGGATCAAATAGATAGATTTTACGCCAGGAAATGTTATGCAGCCAGGATGGGGAAATTATTACTAAACACTTATTTTTCAACCACTAGTAAAGTTAACATGAAATGAGATTAAGAATAAAGCGTGATATGTGGTTGAAGAAATTGTATACGTTTGTAAAGGAAACTAAATTTTAGCAAGTAGTAAGTAGAATAGCAGAGGACTGGTTTTTTCTTTATTTCTGTCATATTTTCTTCTGTCTTTGAGGGAAAAAGGATCAGGAGGATACCTTTTAATGTGACTGCATCAGAAAGAGGCTGTTTGCCCACTAGGAAAGGAGAAATAGAGCCGGTGGTGGCTATTCCCGAAGGCATGCACCTGCAGATTTGGGCTGGACATAACATGTAGGCTAGGCTATATCTTGGCTATATCCCCGAGGATATAGCCTTCAGGGTATGGTAGTTCAGACAGTACCGTGTGGGATTGCAGGTATCCAGATGAATGGTAATATTGAATATGTGTCTAATCCCAATTTATAGAAATTAAATGGAATATTTTATTCAGTATTTCACTACATTCCATTTACAATTGTTTTATTGAAAATACGCCTGTTGAAATATGAAACAGTTCTTGCAGTCCATTCTCTCTTTGCTCTGTTTAAATGTGTAACAGGTAAGCAGCAGATAACAAGTGCATTCAACTGTGTTACTGCAAGGGGGGAGGGGTGGACAAATATCCCTGTTTGTGAAAAGCCTCTCCTCCACCCCCCAGGGATCTTTGCAAAGAATGTACTTAGTGCATATATATAGGTATGCAACCTCTCCCGTCTTCTTTAAGTTAGTCAATTAATAGAGCAAACATTTTAAGAAGTTAAAAGACAGGGAAAGGATAAATTCTCTTTTATGTTCCTGTGTGGTCACACTCACTCACACCACCTCTTGCTGAATCATGCCGAGTAATAGTTATTCTACTTTTGTCCACTAGGGACTGAACTAAGATCACTGTTATTTTATTTAACAAGTTAACTGAAATTGTAGTTTTAGAGTTTCCAAACCCAGAATTGTAGTTAATCTTTCTATTGTGGACTACAAGGGAGGTGAGGGGAGGGGGGAGGGGAGGATAAATAGGCCGAAGAATAGGAAGCAAACAGAATTCTGTACTCTTTTGAAAATTGTAACTTAAATGTCAACAGCCATTCGTAATGGGATATCTGTTTTTTTCTTTGGAAAAACTTATTTCCATAATAAACAAAGGAATTTGATTGAATTGTTTATTTCTATTCTCAGTATACTTTCCATATGGTTTTTAATGATAATTCAATCATTTTAAATTAGCCTAGACTCTTTGAGAGGGGTAGGGAAGGAAGTTTAGTCCCTGGTTGTTTTGAATGAGCTATTCTACCAAAAATATAATATTTTGTTTGCTTAAAATATACAATTAAATGATAAGTTCAACCTATTTATGCATGTTCTTGTTGCTATGCAATTATTCATCAGTGACAGGGTAAAACACATGATTCTACTGGGCTTGAATCATTCACATGTTTCAGATGTTAACTTATTGTGTGAAATAAATTAGATTTTTGTTTGCATTGTTTTTGATCAGTGATTACTGTATAGTTTTCAGGTTGTAGCCAAGCATAACTATCACACTAAATGTTGCTAGTGTGCATCAAGCTGAATATATGCTGAAAACATCCCTATTGGTATGAGTCAGAGCAGCTTGACTATTGTCTGTTTAAATTTGCATATCTTTTGTCATTGTTAATGTAATTGGTCTGAGGATCAAGAAACCAAATAATTGCATTCATCATCCAAGAACTTGGTAAAGGCTCTTATAAATTTCCCTTAATTAAAGGTTTTCCTCGCATCAAGTTCCAAATTTCATGTAATGTATTTATTTTGATAATTCAAACGCCAATTGTTTTACTGTAACCATTTGGTCTGCTTAGTACTAGAATTTGTACTACTATTTTGATTCCAAGTTAGAATAAGAAGCAATACCCTGCAGAAACTGGCACTATCTGTGTTTAAGTGCAATTAATTCATCCATTTAGTCAACAAAACAATTAAAACCCGGTGATTATTATGCTGCTCATGGAATCACTCTCAGGAAAATGTTTGATGTAGAATGTGTGTTATCAGTGTTAGATGCAGCTACATGATAATTTATGTTAATCTAAATGTACCCTCCTTGAAGTTTGATAGAATAAGATTCTTTTGAATGTTCTTCACAAGACACTGACTGTCACTAAAAGTAACCCCTGATACACTCTTAAATCGCATTCCTCATTGTTTTTGGGTCTTGCAACTAAACAAGATGAGGAGCAAGGTATGCAAGGGGTAAAGGATATGTGGTCACTGTAAGTGTTGGAACTGTTAACTGTTAAATAGCACTGTTTTTTGAGTGATGAATTGAATCACAGAGATCAACTTTCCTTGGTAACTTGTTAATTAACATCAACATGAAGTAGGTTAATAGCATTATTCCTACTTGTCAGTTGGGGAAGAACAATAAATAATATGCTCAAATATCACCATGTGAGCCCTGGTCCGGTAGCTCAGTTGGTTACAGCATAATCCTGATACACCAGAGTTGTGTGTTTGATCTCCATACAAGAAACAGGCAATGAATGCATCAGTAAATGGAACAGCAAATTGATTTTTCTCTCTCCTGGTTCCTCTCTCTCTAAAATCAGTAAATTTAAACAATTTTTAAATCACTGTTTTATTGGGTGAAACACTTGTGTTATATGACTCTCCTCTATCACATAGCCACACTCAATACCTGAGAGTGATCAGATATCAGAATAGCAACAATAAGTACAAATGGCCTTTGTGTCTTTGCCACTTCTTTTTTGTGATTCCTTCCAACCTTTCTATAGCAGAGAAATATCTAATGTTTTAATGTTTTCTCCACATCTTATACTTTTTGAACTATTATTATTTTTCTCCCATATCCAAAAGTTCACAAAAATGTATATATATATAACATTAAGATTAAAAATACATGTATGCTCTAGAATTTGGAGGAATGCTTAGAAAGTATGCTTTGCTTTTGCCAAAGGATATCTTTCTTTTGGTTGAAAGTATAAATACATGACTTAGAGGAAAAGATTCTATTTACTATAAATACTTCACACTGCCTAAAATTGATGAATTATTTCTGGAAAATGTAGTTTTGAATTGACATTCAGAATATTATAGTAAAAGCTTTTACTCGAATGCTTGGCTAATTATTTTTGACAGCTTTTTTTGACTTAATAACAACTTCTACTTGTGTCCTATATTCTTTGCTTCAGAAAATTAGGATTTAGCATGTTATTATATGAAACATATTAATGATGATGATGATTTTTTAAAACCATATCCTATTTAATAAAAGAGTAATATGCAAATTAACCACCACTCTGCTAAACTACAAGCCACACCCATCAGCCAATCAGGAGCAAGTATGCAAATTAACCTAACAAAAATGGCTAAAAACAGGAGGCTTGGGTTGCCCCCAGCAATGGAGGAAGCCAAGATTTACACACACCCTGGCCAGCCTAGGCCTCCATTCAAGGCTACAAAGTTTCAATTATAGAAGATAAATAAATCCCAACAAAAATGATTGTGGTCATGGAGCAAGCAGGAGGCTTGGTTCTGCTCAAGGCTACAAAGTTTCAATTATAGAAGGTAAATAAATCCCAGATACCAGGGCCTCCGCTTGGGTTGCTGGCCTGCAGACCACCACAGGCCCCTCGCCTAGGCCACCTCATGCCCCAAGGGAACCCCCACCCTGATCCAGGGCAAATGAGCTGGCCCTCATCTTTGTACTAAGCCTCTCTATTCTACCTATTAAAAGATTAATATGCAAATTGATCATCACTCCAACACACAAGATGGCTGCCCCCATGTGAACACAAGATGGCCACCACAGGATGGCCAGCAGGGGAGGGTAGTTGGGAGGGACCAGGCCTGCAAGGGAGGGCAGTTAGGGGCAAACAGGCTGGCAGGGGAGTGGTTAGGCATCATTTAGGCTGGCAAGGGAGTGGTTAGGGAGTGATCAGGCTGTCAGGCAGAAGTGGTCAGGGGGAATCAGGAAGGCAGGCAGGCAAGCAGTTAGAAGCCATCAGTTCCTATTGGGATCAGGCCTAAACAGGCAGTCAGAAATCCCTCGAGGGGTCCCAGATTGGAGAGGGTGCAGACTGGGCTGAGGGACACACACCCTCCTACACGAATTTCATGCACCGGGCCTCTAGTATTACATATATTAACCCATACTAGTATCCACTAAAATGTGACCTCTGTGAGGCCAGTGACCTTGTTTGTCCATTGCCATATCCCCAATTCTAGAGCAGTATGTGGTCCATAGTCAATAGACAATAAATATTTGTTGAATGAACAAATGAATGCATAACATATGCACAGCAATGTACATTTTACTATGTACTATTAACATTTTGTTTTGGATATACACTTACCTCTCTAAATAGATTGTGAGGTGTCAATTAAATAAAGACTACATCCTACAATTATTTTTGTCCTAATAGTAATTAAAACAATAATTGGGTTTAGAGTAGGTAGTTACTAACTATTCAAATTGTGTTTATCTGATCACCTAGGCTCTCAGAAACTTCTACAGTCACTCTATTTTGTCCTCTTAATTATTCTTTAAGAATCAGCTTTGTTGCCAGTTTCTTCTGGAAAGCTACCCACACTTCACTTCTCTTCCCGCGTTGAGATCTCCAACTTATTATAGTACATTGCAGGTATCATTAACACTGCACTTCCTTATGTGCGGTTGTTGTCATTTTTAGTATTTTAAGTCCTTTTTTCCTAATTGGACAGAAATATAGTGAATGTCTAATCATCCATTTTTATGACTCCTGAGATGTTCGTTTATTAACTGGCTAAATAATATCTCTGTTATCATCATAATCGAAAAATTAAAAAAAATAGATATCAAGTGCTCAAGTATGTGGGGCTGGGTATAAAATAATGCAAGTTAAAGGGCCTTGTAACTGCTTTCAGATGCTAAAGTTACTTTAAACTTTGGTGCTAAGTTACTTGAGTTTCAGCTAGATCTTCATTTGGAAGAAAAATAAATTTTTACTTCCAGACTAGTAGGCAACCATTTACTGCATACAACAATGGTATTTATCTACACACAATATGTACACATGTGAATCTAAGTAACTAGAACTTCTCATCTGTGCATTGTCTTGGTGACTGCTGACTGTTCAATACTGAGCCAGAGAGGATGCTCTATACTTTATTTGCACATGTGGGGAGACTTCCTGAATGTGTGAAATGAGCAGATAGTTGATAAGTATGTTTTTAAACATTTATCACTAAACTGGAAGGAAATATACATCTATGATTTATGAATAGAGGCGGGAAAAATGACAGTTGTAAGAAAAGTTAACAAGAGTAATTGTCTTTTAAATCTAGTTGTAGAAATGTTCCCAAATTCATTTTCCATCCTAAATAGCATTATTTAAAAACTAACCCCAGCTTCTCAAGCCAAATAGGAGACCGTTAGTTAATATGCCTGTATTTCTTTCTCAGCCAATAGTTAGGTGTTAATATATGCTTGTAATATATTAGAATCAAAAGATCCAAGAAGATATAAAAACCTTTCTGGGACCTAGAAGTTGGGCAGTTGGAGTTATAAAGGCCTTTTGAATTTCTCTGTAGGCAGGAGCAAGCCTCTCCTCATCTGTCTCCATTGGTAGGTATCCAGTTTTAGGACCACGGCAAATGGATCCTTTACTATGGGTGACTGCAGCCCTTCCTTAGCCCTGACTGTGCCATTTGACACTGAACCTCGTTTTACTAGCACTTATCTCATATGTAATTATGGGTTCAGTGCAATTTAAAATGAATAAGAATGTGTCATTCTTTCCTTAAAATCTCCCTGCAGATTTTCATTATGTAAAAGTAAAATCCAAATTTCTTGCCATGAGGCCTTATAGTATCTGTTCCCACACTTCTTTCTGGATTCATTATCTACCACCTTTTTCTCATTCCAAACACTCCAGAGACAATTGCCTTCTTGTTATTTCTCCAACAGGCTAGCTCATTCCTGTCTCAGGGACTGTACATGCTATTCACTTAGCTCAAAAAATTGTTCCCCTGATCTTGCCAGAGATGGCTCTTTCACTTCATATCAGGTCTTTGCTCAGAAGTATTTTCTAAGCACCATTACCTACCACCTTCTCCTCTTCTGCGAAGTGACTTTCTGTCATATTAAACTGTATTATTTCTTTGTGGCATTTACCACTGTTTGACCTTTTATGGCTTAGTGTTTGTCACATTATTTATTATTAGGGGCTCAGTGCACAAATTCGTTCACCTTGAAAGGAACTGTGGGCCACTGTGAGGATGCAGTGGGCACAGAGCTGGGTCTCAGCCCATCCTCTGCATCTCTACCCAGCCCTTCCTGCCGCACTGACCCCACCCCACCCCTAGTCCCCAATCTACCAGCAGCCCCACTCCCGCCTCCTCTGCTCCTAGGTGCTGACAACTCTGGCCCTTCTTGTATCTGTTGACAATGCAGAGTGATCCGGTGGTGTGAGTGGCCCTCAAGAGCAGAGTGAGGTGGAGAAGTCCTCAGGGGTAATTGGGGTTGGCAGCTGCCACTTGTACACACTGACAGTGCTGAGCAATTGGTATTGGTGCCGGGCGCTGGCAGTGTGTGTGAGTAGTAGCTCTGGCACCAACTGTGGTACAGGTGCGAGTGGGGGCTCCAGTGCCAGCAGCGGTTGTGACCAGGGCCATGGCCAGCTGTGGGTACAAGCAGTGGCTGCCAGCCCCAATCGCCCCTCAGGAGCAGGGGGAGGTGGAGAAGCCCTGAGGGGCAATCAGGGCCAGCAGTCACTGCTCGCACCTGATTGGAGCTGGCGCTGTCAGTGGGTGGAAGCAGCAGCTCTAGCACCAGCACTGGGTGTGAGCAGGGCCAGCGTCAGCAGCAGGTGCCAATGCCAAGTGGGACTTTGGTGTGTGGGAGCAAAGAATTTTCAGTAACCACTAAAGGCTTGCCTCTCCGACAGCTTGCCCCATCTTGGTCTGGTGCCCCCGCTCACCTGCTCCACCATCCTGCCGGGCCTGCCAACCACCATATTCCATGCTCTGTCGCCAGCTGCCAACGCCCCCCAGTGGTCAGCGCACGTCACAGTGACCAGTTGTTTGGTTGTTCCACTGATTGGTCTATTTGCACATTAGCTTTTTATTATATAGGTTATTTTCCTCTACTAAGAATATAAATGCCACAAGAGTTCCTTAGCTGTCTTGTTCCCTGTAGTAGACCTCACTCCTAGAAGAATGCATGACACAAAATGGGATTTCATTAAATACTCGCAGGATATATTCTTCCATACCCTACAATCTCTGAGGTAGTTTGTGCCTCTCTTATTCACCAATTTGTATTTGTTATCTTATTTATTATTTTTTCTATAAGATCGACTTTTCTAACACAATGCCTGGAACATAGTTGGAAAAAATACCCTTTTTAATGAATGAATTGCATAGGCAAATTTTGGCTATAATTAAGTATATATGTATGAAAATTAGACCCAACTATATTTTATACATTTTCCTGCAACAATTGTGTAAATAGGAGAAATTTTAATTTATCTTCTGAGTTTCCAACCTCTCTATCAAGAGTCAGCAAACCATGGCCCTTCAGCTAAATCCTGCCAGCCACCTGTGTTTTAAGTAAAATTTTATTGAAACTGCCACACCCATTTCCTTATATATTGTCCATGGCTACTTTCTTCATACAAAGACAGGAGTTGAAGATTGGCAACGGAAACCATATGGCCCACAGAACCTAAAATGTGGTATCTAGCCTTTTAAAGCAAATGTTTGCTCAATCCTGTCCTGTATCACAAAAGGTACATGGTATTAATATTAGGACCATTGCGAGGTAAATGTGAGGTTTGTTTTGTGGGAAAAAAGATTGCCCTCCAGGAGGCCAAGCAATGTTCAGGTCCATGCCAGTTGGCAGAGAGCCTGACTAAGCTATTTCTTTGGCTTGGAATTGACGTGCTGTGAGGTGACATTTTAGAGTGGCACAGGCAGGGAAATTTCATGTCTTTTCTTTCCCCTGTCCATCATGATGTGAACACAGAAATATTCCAAAAGCAGACACATGCTAAAAAAGGAGAAGCACCTGAGTACCAGGATGGAGCAGCAGCCTCTGGATAAACAAGGATGGGGCCAGGATCTCTGTTTTATGTGCCTGTTTCATCCTGTTGGTTGTGACATCAGCAGAAATGTTGACAAAATATCAGAGGCCTTCTGCTTTCATAGGTATTGGTCTTTAGCTCAGCCTTTGACATTCAGTCCATTTAGAAAATGTTTCTTCCTCTCTCATTTGTTTAGATGTAAACATTGCCAGTATTCCCACTTGTGTAGATGAGGAGAGGGGAGGAGCTACAAGTGGGTTGCTCAGCTACAAAACACAGAGGTTTATCAGCTCCGTGCTCTATAATTTGCTAATTAAGGAGGGTTTGTTTTTACTCCGCCATGGCCTTGTCTCTGTGTGGAAAAGTTAGCAGTCTTTTCCTGGGCCTAGTGTTCTTCCTTTCTCTTTTAAATACCGCAAGTTATATTGTGTCATTTGCTTAGATGTACAACCCTAATTACATTCTGAGTCATCCTTGCCTTTTGTTCCAGTACAAGATTATTGTTTGCTGTGACGTTAGGAAGTTCCAAACCAGCTTTGGTCTTATCCCCATGGTCTGAGGGAGAGAGAGTCTTAGTGTTTAAATCTCTTTACAAATGTACAAAAGATGTGCCCCGTCCCTCATCAAAGAGGATTCTAAAGAACGCAACATTCTGTGGATTATCTTTTCTTTATATTTGGAGGCTCTCTACCTAAGCAATCTTCTCTAATTCATACATGGAAATACTAGAAGTGAGAGGTTTTAAGACTTTTTTGGTCTTAGTTGCCTTTCCAAATGAGCTGCTTTCTTCCTTCAAACAACCAAAAAGGCAATATTTAACAGAGAAAGTGGTATAAATTATATAAAGCCAGATAACAACCCTACTGGTAGCTAATAACTTAATCAGTAAGATATTTGGGCATTTGTAGATCTTTTCTTTTGGTAGTATGTATTGAAGAATGTAGAGTAAAATAAATGTAATAAATATTAATTGCTTATATATACATACTATATGACACAAGTCAATTATTATAAGTCTGCATTAGCAAGTATTTTCTAAGTTTGTGTGGAACTATTGAAAGAGCATGTTAATTAGCTCAAGCATCAAAGCTGTGTCTAAAGTAAATCGGTAGCTGACATATTAATGAAATACAAGTGTAATGTGAATATCCAATATCATTAATAATATATACTTCCAAACTCACTGATATCAAATATATTTTTGTGGAATGGCTAATGATAACTTTGGATGTAATGTATTTTAAAGATTAGTGACATCTGTAGTTTAGCTCATTGGGTAGACTATCAGTAGGTTTCTATTTTGTTAATGAAAATGGGATGAGTTGGATTATAATACTAAACCCTAACAGTTATTGGAGGGTTTCTATTTCAGGAAAACCTTAAATTATATTTCACTTCTAAACTTTTAAAGATAGTTCCAAGATTTTATATAAAATAAAATCTTCACTATTCATGTACAGATGACTAAGAGCAAATGGGTATTTATTGTAACTAAAGATTTGCTGCAACCACAGAACTTACTTCCACTTTGTCTCAGTTGCACAGATATGAGGTGAGAATTATATCCTTATTACTTACATCATCAGTCTTTTCTGTGTTTTCCAGACTTACTCAGTTTTAAATAACAAGAACAGAACTACCATAAGCAGTAGTGTTAATATTTATGCAATAAACAAATCATATACTGAATACATTGAGCATTTAATAACTTTAAAAATATGAATAAAACAGTGAAGTTTTAACATACAGAGCATGGCAAAAGTAGGTTTAGAGTTGTCTGAATGGAAAACGGTATCATAATTAATACATAATATAAGAAAAACTCTGTTTCATATATTCATGCAAAGTAAACTTACTTTTGCTCCACCTCATATTTGAAAAAAGTGAAGTAATGAATTTAAAATATTTCTTACTAGTGCGACCCTATTTTTAAGCAAATTCTTAGGCAGAAGCTTAATATGTAATCTAGATGCACTTGGAGGGGGTGGAGGAGAAGTGGGGTGAGCCCCGCAGGACCCTCTTCCTCTGCCCCTCCCCAGAGGCAACCACAAGGGGCTCTGTGTGCTCAAAGGAGCACCCTTTCTAATGGCTGCAATAAAACTTTCAGATAATCATGTATTGGGTAGGTAAAGCTGCCAAAACCCAATTTGGCAGGCAAAAGGAAACATAACACTTGATAGTGGGAATATTTGTTGGCAAGCTGATGGAAGAATGTCCAAGTCTGCCATATACAAAGAAGTTTAAGAATATTAATGTGTAACTTACAAAAATACTGGTTGTTTAGACTCTTAAAAGCGGTGAGGCCCATCCATATTTAATATAACCCAAACGTGTTAAGATAATAGACAACTCTTGGATAATTAGTGGCAAATTGTATGACTTATTTATTTACACAATTATCTAATTATGTGAAAATTTACATTTCTCTATTTTAAATTTAGGAATATGACATATATATATATCGGTTACCTAAAATCTCAAGCTACATGATTCACTTAGAACACAATTCATTGTTAAGGATAGTGAAAGGAATTCTAAATTTTAAGTAGGCATTTTGATATTTTCAGAATTTTGTATTTGAAAATTTTGTTTTCAGAATTGTAAAGATTCTTGTCAGATCTACTTAGCTAATCTTTGTTTTTACTACTAGTATGTGACACCAGGAATAGGAATCTCAGAATCCCATTTTCTTGTTCATACGTGCTGATTATTCATTATTTTTTAAGATACTGGTCTGGACTGTTAAGGTTAATTTAGTTAAGACTAGATAAGATCATTTTTGAATCTATTTTCCCAAACACATCTAAGCTTCAACATATAACAGTGTGCAAAAAGAGAACAATGTTACTATTTCTCTTTCTTTAGGAGTTGAATAATGCATGATATACTGATGGAGTGAAAGCTTATATGAACTTCTTATTCTTTTAGAAATTAAAGTTGTAATTTTTTTTCTGGCTTCCCAAAGGCCTGCTTTTTTCAAATGCGTTTGCCCATCCTGCACTTTGGACACTGTTGAGACTCAAAAACTAGAAACGAGAGGTGGCAAAATGTCCTCAGAACTGAAAAGACTAAAGGACTCAAAGGGACTCTATTTCCAAGCTGCCCTCTCCTTTTCATTCCTCTTCTCTCCTCTGATTTCATTTTCAGATCCTCCTTATACTGTCCATGGAGTGGAAGGACTAAAAGAGGATGGACAAGGAGGGAAAGCAAATAACAGCCTCCCTTTATTGGAGGCTGGGGGATGGGCACAGTGAGGGGCCATGAGATTATATCAGTATCAGGAGAGACGGCAGTGAGTTCCATCAGGGGAATTTAGGATACAGGCACAAGGAGCTGAGCACCTGCCATTTACAAAGGACAGGCAGCCAGCCAGTTATCTAATTGAATATGCAATGCATGCAAGGTGGTCTGCTAGGAACTGGGAGGAGACAATGATTCTACTACTTATAGATAGACATGAAAGTAAATGTGCTGTTTGTGTCCACTATTTCCTATGTCACGTCTAAGACAAAACCAGATAATGACAAAGTGTGTTGCTAGAGCCAGACTGTCTGGATTTGAATATTGACACAACACTTCCTTGCTGTGTGACCATGGGCAAGTTCCTTAACTTCTCAGTGCTCCGCCTTCATTACCAGTAAAATTGAGGTAGTAATAGTACTTACGTCATTAGGTTAAGAGTAAGCATGATTCCTGTAAATTACTTTTTATGAGTTCCATCACATAGAAAAGGTTAAGTATTACTTATTCCTTGGGGCAGTTCTGAGTTACAGTAATGGTTAAATGAGCACTTTTACCAACTCTCAGGCTCTTTGGAAGACTTTATGTATATTAATTTATTAAATACTTTCAAAACTCAATACAAGGTAGATAATAGTACAATTTCCCCACATGTCAAATGAGGAAACCAAGGCAGAGAGAGGGAAAGTAACTTGCCCAGTATTACCCTGTGACTAAGTGGTAGGGCCAGCATCCAATTCCCATCAGTCTGGCTCAATGGCCTACCAGTATGCTCTTAACCAAGCATGGGATTAGCTACTGCAACTTTTACTATGTCCCTTCTTGTCAATCTTCAAACCTTAAATCTACTTAATTTTTTTTTTTCCTGTAGTAGTCTTTGCATCTAAACCCTTAATTCTTTCATACTTAAATGAATTGCCCTTTTTTCAAGTTCTGTTTCAGACAGCCATTTGTCCCCATCCCAACTCTAAAGCGCCATGGTTAAATTGACTGTGACACTTAGGTTATGCCGCTGATTGAAGCACAATAGCCCAATTCTCTCTGCCCTCCCACAGGTCTGGTAACAAATAGAGGAATCCCAAGTCTGCAGTCCCTCCTCTGCAGTCCCTCCCGCCTATCTTCTTAGAAGTACCTTCTCTTGAAGTTACAGAGCTTAATTGAATCTGACTATTTATCTAAAAACTTCTACAAACACAAAGGAAAGCTTACAATTGCTTTACATGGGGTGAAGCAGCCTATTCTCAATGTCTTCCGTTCAATTTAATGACCTCCCTCTTGGATTTATCTGTGGGCAATCCTTCTTGGAAAAGCGAAAGCAGATCCTGGGACTTGAAATATTATTTGCATGCACTTTCTTTTGTGGGTCATTCGCAGAGTTGTAAAAATGAGGAGAAGCGCCTTGTTTTCTCAGGCGATGACCTCTTATCTCACTTCCTATTTTATATATCGTTGTCCCTATTAATTAAAGTATTTCTGGTATTTTTGGCCCAAAGGCAAACACTGCTACTTGCAAGCAGTTGTGACAGCCCTTCTTCTCTTTCTTCCTGATCTCAGAGGCCTGAACACTCCGATGCCTAGGTTTCGAGGGTTGCTACCTTCATAGCTAGGTATCCGTTATATGAGGTGGAAAGACTTCAGGATACCCTAACTTCCCTCTGTCCATTCTTCTTCATGGAGTCCTCAAGAGAAGAGCAGACAAAACAGATGGGGACAGAACAGAATTCAGATATACTTATCCTCCACCTTTGCCTAGTGGGACAGAATAAAACAGGAAAAACAAACACAAAAACCCAGCTCAATGTGTATCCACTTGCTTGTGTTCTCCAAGGAACCTGAGGTCAGTGGTATGCCTCATATGCAGAGGTAGGATATATACCTGAATAAATGCATGCTATGGTACTCAAACTATTTGGGGCAACATTTTGGTCAGTGAAGGAAGAGGGGGAGAAAGATAGAAACACCCATGATGAGAGAGAATCATTGATTGGCTACCTCCTGCAAGTCCACCACTGGGAATCGAGCCCACAACCCTGGCATATGCCCTTGACTGGAATGGAACCTGGGACCTTTCAGTTCACAGGCTGACGTTCTGTCCACTGAACTAAACTGGCTAGGGCAGAAAATGCTGTTTTTTAAATTTAACAAGGTGGAAAGATTGTAAATTAAATACATAGAAAATAGGACTAGGGGCAATTGTTGGCTGTGTTTTCTAAAGATGGTTATTATAGTACTAGAGGCCTGGTGCATGAAATTCATGCAGGGGGAGAGGGTTATCCTCAGCCCAGCCAGTACCCTCTCCAATCCGGGGCCCCTCGGACATCCTTCTCACAATCCTGGACCACTGGCTCCTAATTGCTCACCTGCCTGCCTGATCGCCCCTAACTGCCCTCTCCCCACCCCTGCCAGCCTGATCACTCCTAACTATCCTCCCTGCTGGGCTGGTTGCCCCTAACTGCCCCCACTGCTGGCCAGGTCACCCCCAACTGACCCCTCTCTATTGGCTTGGTCACTCGTAACTCTCCCCCCACCCATCAGCCTGGACACCTATTACTACACCCTCCTGCCCCCCGCTGGCCTAGTAGCCCCAAACTTCCCCCCTCTGCTGGCCTAGTTGTCTCTCACTGCATCCCCCCCACCAGCCTGGTCACTCCCAACT
>PVJN01015580.1:0-10511 GCA_004026805.1 Lasiurus borealis | reverse complement strand
TCTCCCCATGCAGCCTGGTTGTTCAGTCGTTTGGCCATCCCTCACTAACCGCTGTGCTGGTTGTAAGCAGCCATCTTGTGAGGGTGTGGTGGTGGTCATTTTGCTTATTACCTCTTTATTATATAGGAATGATTATGTGTATTTTATTTATCTGTAAGCTATTTATGTCATAAATAATGTTATGTCTTATATACCTTCATCCCATAAAAAATTCCCTTCCCTTTGAAACTGTCTAGATCCTAAAAGGCAATTCAGTTTCCTTCTTGTTCATCACAATACTCAGGCTTGGAGTCCTGACCTGCCATGTCAGAAGTCCATCTACCTTGCGGCTACTGTGTGGTGAGGAAATCAAGCCACACGGAGAGGCCAGGAATAGGTTAGGTCAGGGCTCTGGTTAGGGAGTCCACATTTTTTGAGTCATTCTAGCCCAGGCTCAAGACAAGTGAGTGAATGACCTTCAGATGATTACAACCCCTACTCACTTCATTACCTCCAGATGTAAAGTAGAAACAACTGACCCTCACTGTACCTTGTCTGAAATCCTGATACATAAAGTCTGTGCACCTCATAAGTACGATTGAATGGTTGTTACAAGCCACTAAATCTGGAGATAGTCTATTAAAGCACCAATTCTGACTAGAACCGTCACCATTTATTTAAGGGTGGTGCAGGCTTCCTATGGTTCCGATCACTGTAGTAATCACCGAAGAGCATTATATTAGATGTGAGCTCCGCCTTCTAGGAGCTAGCTTTCTGGTCAGGCTTATGACATGGGGAGAATGTCATGAGTGCAGGTTTCTAACCCAATATATTTCCTACCTTTCTCTACTCTTTCTAACTTTACTGTTTGTTTCACATATATGAAGATTCAGTAAATGCATATTGAAAACTGCACATATATGTGCACTCCTTTGAGTTACTAGTAAGGATTTTTATATCTTCAAGATAGTATTTGTAAAAATCTGCTGAGACTTCCTAAACTCCAGCTCCACCGGAAGTCCATGATACTAAAATGTTTGCTATATAGTTTATGTGAATCTTCATGCTTACATTGTTTGCAATTTTTCAGTCATTTAAAAATTGCAAACGTCTCAGTGAATTCAGATTTGTGAGAATCAATATATGGAGCTGTTTTGTAACTACATGTATACTAATTAACCTGTCATGCTTAGACTGTAAGTTTAAATCCAGATGTTCCTGAAAGCTGTTATTGAACACGGCTGACTGGTGGTCTCCCAAATGTAAAACGAGTTAGTAGCATCTGTTCAATTCCCAACAGTTTGGAATTCCTGCAATAAAATCCATCCCCTTCTTAACTGATGAGCATAGGATTTGGACTTGAATGAATTAGGTATAGGAACATTATTTAAATATATGAGGTGCTTTGCGTATTATATTACGTATTGGTTGAAACTTATTGGAAAACAACATAACAGTAAATACAACAAACATTAGCCAATTTCTTATACTCCTGGACTCAGCAATGTTACTTCTGGGAATCATTTCCAAGGAAATAATTCAAAAGAAGAAAAAAGCAATATACATATTCATTGTAACTATCATAGCAGGAACATTGGAAACAATAGATATTATTTGGTATTTACTATGATACCTTGCACACATGATCTCTAATTCTAAAAAAAAGAACCCCTGAGAAACAATATTATCTACAGCTTTGAACAAGGGAACCACACACAAGCTCCCACAAGTGGTAAATGGCAGAATCGGCAAACACGTCAGTCCAGGATTGCCAGGTCTTCAGTGAGACCACAGCTGTAGTTGTTAAAACCTATTTTCACAGGAGAAATGTGTAGAAGATGTTGAGTGAATACATTTATATACCTTAATAATTATGGCAATAAAAATGATAGCTAATATTTTTTGAGCATTTAATATGTACTAAGTCTGAGACAGACACTATTTTTATTTTTTTAAATATATTTTTATTTATTTTTTAGAGCGAGAGGCAGGGAGAGGGAGAAAACATCCATGGCAGATTAACATTGATTGTCTGCCTCCTGCACACTACCTACTGGGGATCGAGCCCATAACCCAGACATGTGCCCTGACCAGGAATCGAACTGGCAACCTTTCAGTGCACTGGACAACACCCAAGCAACTGAGCCAGACTAGCCAGAGCTGGGACAGACACTTTAAAGGTGTTACCTTATCTGAATCTTCCAACTCTGTACATAGATACTGTCCTGGTCCTCATTTTAGAAAAGCTCTACATATATTACAGTCCTGGCTTTGTGTGAGGATAGTGGGTATTGGAGGGGTGGGTGTGTATTTGTAAATACATGCATAAAACCATGTACATGAAACACACCCATACCATTCACAGGGTTCATTTTTAGTGGTGGAATTGGAAAATATATTTTTCATTTTATTTTTTAAGCCTGGTGTATTTATTATACAATATGATCATGTGTCTCTTTTATAATCAAAGTAATTTTATTAAAAAAAAATAGGTATATCTACACTGAGGCCAAAATAAAAATAAGCCAAATAGAGATGATGGGAATTTGACCATCTTACAATTCCCATCACTTTTCCAAATAACTGTTCTCAGGGAAAGGTAAATATTAGAGGGGTCTTCAGAAATCATTAGGTAAATGATTTTAGGTAACGGAAATCTAGAAAAAATATTTTAGGTAAAGGAAATCTAGAAAAAATATTTGGGCCAGGGTTTTTACTTTGGTAAGTCACATTTTATCACCCAATAGCTACCTTTTTTTATGACTAGTTCTAAATCCACTTTTATCATGTAGTGGTTATGAATTCATTTCATACCAATTTGTAGTTCTCTACTTTGTGGATGAGTTGACATTGAAAGCTCTGAAAATGGTGAATTCCAGAGTGAAATTGGGTTGGTGTAGTCTACTATCCTCAGCTGATTTTTTAAAATTATTATTCAAAGGAAGAAATACATTTAAAGTTTTTTAAGACTTAAAGAAAGGTAAGTTGTAAAACAGAAGGGGAATGAATTTAATGAATAAAATTAAGTGCTCCAGGATTTGATGTAGCAAAGAGAGCAGGAAGGCAGATGAGAAAGAGATTAAGGAAGTTGATTATCTGGCACAATCTATATATGAAATTACTTTGCAAAACCTTAATATCTATCCCAGTGCAAAGTACATTGGGCAGCCAAATCTTTTCCAAAAGTCAAAACCTAATCATGTCATTTTCCTAGTTAAAATGTATCAATGACCCCAAATATCCTCAGAATAAAGTTCAAATTCCATATCCTAAGCTGGCCCTTCCTAGTCTCTAGTTTCATCTCTCACAATTTTTTCCATGGTTCATTTTTAGACATACCTAAATCCTGGCAGTGCTATTTAGATATCATGATTTATTCTTCTCCCTTAACTTCGTGAATTCTGTGCTGCATCAAATTCCTTACATCTCTCCTGCCCCAGCCTCCATATAGTATTAAATGAGTGGATGGAGAGATGGATGATTGGAGGGATTCATTGATAAGTAGGCAGATTCTAGGTTCTTACAATTCATTCTGAGGCAATGGGATTGGATAGAAAATATGGCTAACCAAGATGATGGACATTTACTGTCACTTTTTTGTTTTGTTAATCTTTACCTGAGGATATTTTTTTCTGCTTTTGATAGAGAGTGAAAGAAAGGAAAGAAGAGAGGGGGATAAAAACAGAGAAAGAAACATCTATGTGAAAGAGACACATGACTGGTTGCATTCCTCACACGCCCTGCCAGGAAACTAGAAGTGAACTTGCAACCCAGGTACATGCACTTGACTGGGAATTGAACCCACCACCCTTTGGTGCATGGACCAACACTCTAACCATTGGGAATGCTGGCCGGGCTACTGTCACGTTTTTAAAGGATGTGAACATAAACAGTAATTATGGTGAGAAATGGTTTTGGACTCTGCAGTTCATTATTAAATGGTGAATGACAAGTACTTAGGGTGGTAGGAAGAACTAGGAATTAAGGTATATATAGATGAAAGGATGGGGGAGGCAGCTAGAGAATTATGTAATTGGTGAAGTTCTGAGAGGAAAATAATAATAGCATTTAGGTAAATAAAAATAAAAGTCTTCATTAAAGATAACACTGATATTAGAACTAGGGACATTACAAGAGTGCTTTACTCAGATAATAAGTACTGTAAAAAATGTAAAATTATGACTGGAAACGTTTCTGTATTTGTGTCATATGGAACTGTTAACTTTATGACTTTAGGAGAATTGTCAGTATTACGTAAGATAACATTGACCCGTTGCCATCTTTTGAAATAGAAGTAAAAAGTTCCATTCTGTCTTCCATTCCTTTGTGTACCACACACATTTCCGAATCTAATATAGAATGTGATAGAAGATTGAGTCAGGTTACTTTTTAAATCTAAGATTAATAAGCTTTACATCAAAGCTTCCAATCACTTAAGAATACACATCAGGCAAGATGTATACTGCTTGATTCTATGTGTATTATTTACACACTTATATATAAAGGAATGATTTGATTTTTGTGATCTCTGTGATTATTGAAGTCTGTGTGATTATTTCAAAAATAAAGGCATTAACCATTTCAGTGAAGAATTGGTTAAATACCAAGAGACTTCTCTATTCAAAAGAGAGATACTAAGATATCATAATTGATATTTACTAACCTATATATTTTTATGTGTTTGTTTGTTTGTTTGTTTTAAACAACCTGAATTCAACCTTGTGTTTTCAACTAGGTAATTCTCCATTTGTAAGCATGGGCATTTTCTAATAAAAAACTGTGAAGTGCTCTTTATCATTTATCAAGTAGATCATACTGTATGGAATGATGCATTTTGTGATTTTGTATTGCACAGAGAGATTCCCAGGTAATATTAAGAATATGCATGCCCTGTGGTCATGCAAATTTCAGGTAAAATGTTTCAGTAGAAATCTGGTTCTGTAAAAACATAGAAATTCCATGTGTGCTGAGTAAGAATAATGGCCTTGTAACATGGAACATGTGGATATTTAAGCAAACACATATTTATGCCTAGAAATAAAATATGCTCACTGGGAAATTCATGTCCTCTTAAAAATACATGCTCGTGTTACATTCTCATGACTTTATATCATGCAGTCTTATTCACTATAATCACCACATCCCATGGAGAATTGGACACCTCAAACTGGTGATGACTAGTTCTAGTGGTAGTAGGGATGGGAGGCTGTTTATATTCTTTACAATGGAAACTGAATGGGACAAAATGAGAAATCTCCATTTAGTCATCTTCTCTTCTTTGAAAAGGACAAACCAGATCTTGGATGTGCTGCCTGCCTTTGTTATATATGGGGGTGTGTTATCCCATGGCATATGATGGTTGTGTGTGTGTGTGTGTGTGTGTGTGTGCATGTATACGCATGTCATTTAGCTTTCAGAATGTGATTGATGGTAGATGTGAATTGGGCAGGCTACTTTACCTCTATGAACTTCAAATTTTTGCATCTTTGAAATGAGAATCATAACGCCTTCCTCATAAGATTGTTATAGTGTTTATATGCGATGAGATTCACTAAGCATATCATAACAAAGTTTGGCACAAAAGCATATATTTAGCAAATTATAACTTTTTTAAATTTTTAAGCATTTTCTCTACAACAAAGCTAAGGGACTTTTTTAGGGCTTCATGGCTTGTTAGTAATCAGATAAGGATTGCTTTAAGACTCCTTGTTAAATCCCAGTGAACAAATCTCTTGTGCACAAGAATTTAAAATGATGTATGTAGATGTCTTACCCTCAAGGAGGTAGAACACAACTTCCCATTCCTTAAGTGTGGGCTGCACCTGGTATCTTCTGTCTAAAGGGCACAATGTTTAAAGGGGGAAAGAGAGTAGCTTTCCGTGTAGAAACCCAACAAACACTTCCTCAGCCAAATGATGAAAGTCATTATCAACAGTGATCAGTTATGTGGATAGTATATCTGCTTATTGGTGTTATGAGACTAGCACAAAGTGGCTTCTTTTTCTGTGGTCTCCTCAAATTCCTAATCATGACAAAAAAAGTCAGAAAAAATCTCAACCTAGGCATATTCTACAAAATATCTGACAAATACCCGTCAAAAATGTCAAGGTCATAGCCCTGACCAAGGTGACTCAATCGGTCGGGCATTGTTCTATGCACTGAAAAGTTGCCAGTTTGATTCCTGGTCAGGGCACGTGCTGGGTTGCAGGCTCAATGTCTGCTGGGGGATGTCTTGCTCTCACACTGGTCTTGCTTTATCTTTCTTTCTCTTATTTTCTCTTTCTCTCTCTCAAAATCAACTTTAAAAATGTCAAGGTCAGCCCAGCTGGTTTGGTTCAGTGGGTAGAGAATCAGCCCGAGGACTGAAGGCTCCCGGGTTCCATTCCAGTCAAGGGCACATGCTTCGGTTGCAGGTTCAGTTCTCTGCACTTCTCTGCTTTGGGCTCCCGATGGATGTGTCTCTCTCACATCAATGTTTCTCTCTCTTTGTCTTTTCTCCTCCATTATACTCTCTAAAAATCAAGGGTAAAATATCCTCGGATAAGGATTAACAAAAAAAAAAAGGGGGGTGGGGAGAAATGGTCAAAGTCATTAAAAAAGCAAGCAGAGCCTAAGGAGACATGAGGAGTAAATGTCATGGTGTATCTAGAAGGGATCCTGGACACCCTCCTCCCTGCCCCCTACCCTCCAACCCTCCAAAAAGGTAAAACTAAGAAAATCTGAACAAAGTAATGGGTTTAGTTACTAAACAAACACACACTAAATCCTAGTGAAAATATGTGCTGCCTTGGATTTGATAGACACGCATGCTTATATTATGAATGGGTTGCTCTAGATTTGAAGAAGACATATTAGCTAATGCTGGTGTAAAATGAACAATTTCTCAATGAGAATCTGAGAAACAGCTCTTCTGGGTAGCGTTTGCTCCTTACAGAGAGTTATTTGAAAAGAAATAGATTTTAAATTATTAGATCTCTGAAGAACCTGTTAAAAATTTCCTGAAATAAGAGAGAGAAGGCTTTTCCTCGCTGGTATATAAACCTGGAATACATCCTAATGTTTATGGGTGATAGTTATTTGAAGAAGAGATTGTACTTTTAAAAAACAAAGTCCTACATGAGCATATAAAAATAAATTTGCCAGGTCACAGGATGCATTAAGTACAACCTAATGTATTTTACTACCCTCCTACAATGGTGCAAATGAAAAAATTAGTATGTTTGCTAATAGCAAGTACTTAACATAACATTATAGCCTCTATAAATGCTTTTCTTCCAAGCCCTGAAGGCTACAGATTTATACCTTGAGTAAGAAAGCTGAAGATATAAATTTTCTTCCAAAAAGTACATTAATTTTCTTTGTCTATCACTGAAAGCCCTACAAGTTGTAACAGCACAAGAAATCAGAACTAAATAATTTTACTGAAATATTTACTGTAAAACAAAATATCCCTTAGCAAATTACAACTTTATTATATTACAACAGATCTGTGATGTATTCTAGTTTGTGAATATCGATATGGTTTTGACCTTTCTATAATGTAACAGCTGTAATAAGCATTACGCAACTTGTACACAGATGGATTGTGAAATATTCTCTGTTCAAAGTCGCCACTCAAGCAAGGTGGCACAATCTGCATCAGGTTATTCTTTTGAATGCCTCACAAAAAGGTATGTTTATAACGTGGTGTGCTGTTATCCACATTGCCTGATGGCAAATCTCATTGTGTGGTAACTCATAACAAACCTGTTGTGTGTTAGCTGGAAGCCTATGAAATACAATTTGAAAAGCCAGAAATCTGGCTGGGTCTCAAAAAAATAAGTAAATAAATTGATAGATCACAAAGATAAAATTGCATAAATTAGGGATGGAAAAACATTCTAGACTTTGACCAGTTTAGGGTTGATCTGTGGGCTGTTGTGGTCCTTTTAGTTTTCAGAGATGACACAGTTAATGGTAGTGTCTCCAACAGTGTGAGAATGGTTTTGCCTCAAACTTTTTGTAAAGACATTCTTTTCATATGATCAAGTCTGTCCTGGAGCTTGTACACATGGTTTATAAAACCTGTGATTAATCAAAATTCGTTCTTCAAGGATGCATTCCTTAACTTTGTCATTCATTGAATATTTACTGACTGGTGCCATGTGTGACAAGCATTATGCTGAAACACTAGGTATAAAGGTAAAAAAAAAGAGACATTATCCCTACCCTCATATGATGTACAATTTAGTAATGAAATGACCACACTAATTTAAATTAACACAATAAAGAAGAGATACATAAGACAGTGAGAGTTTAAAATAAAAGATTGGACTTGGTAATGATATGAATTGTTTAGCTATTGACACGTTACAGATAATACAAAAGTTTATTAAAAAAAAACACAAAGAAAACTAAATGAATGAACCCAGTTTGTGCTCTGTTCTGTCTCTGTGTTTATGTAAGGGAAACCCTAGAGTTTTGTGATTCTATTCCCCCAAGTATTTGCAGTGGGTTTGCCTAGTTTCTCTATTATTGTTTCATGCACACAATCCCTAGTTACTATTCTTTCTTCTTTCTTTTTTCTTCACTTGAGTTTGACTTTTAAACATCTGACAAGAACTAAAAGAAGGCAGAAGAAACTGGTTGTGTACACACAGCTCATGTGTGCTGGTTCTCTCATGAATACCTTGTAATTTGATCTCAGTGGGAGGGTTTCCTTTCACTTACAACAGGCCTTATCTCATACTTAAGTTTACATTTCAAGGAGAATGCAGGCTCAAGAAATGGTAAAGGACTCTTCCTTTTCATTGCTAAATGTAGTGAGAAATTGTCTTTTAGTTATGACATTAATACATACTCAGAAGTAACTTTTTAGAGAGGTTCACGCCATTCAACAGCATATGTCCAGTGTGGCCACTGAGAAATTTTGAATTAACTGTATTCTATAACCTTGTGGATAAACACATTGCTGTCACTCTTGCTACAATATGCTGTATAGGTAACACTCATTAAAATGCTTTAAAAAAATAGCAAATCCATAGGAAATGTGACCAATCACAGAAATAGACTGAAGAATGTCTGCACAGATTAAATAGAGCAACTATTTTGATTGAGGAGACCTGTCAGATTAGCATGACAACTGGTTTGAAGAACTTTTTGGTTTGATTTATTTTTATTTGACCCAAATAGCATATAATACCAAAACAACAAATGTACCCATTTCTCAGAATCAGAACACAAACATTAATGTGGGAAGAAAACCTGAAGGTTACCTAACCTCACCTTTCAACCAGCACAGGGATTTTCTTTTTCCCTATAAATTTTGTTCCTGGCCATTCACTCAGCTTGATCATGTGTAACACAGGAGAACTCACTACTAAACAGGCAGACAATTTTACTCTCAGGCCGTATGAATACCAGAAAATTTTCTTTTGTATCAAGTTAGGGCTTCCATATATTTTCTTCTGAAAGAACAAGTCTTTCTCTCTTCTACACAAATGCCTTCAAATATTTAGTAGGAAAGTGATCTTAGACAAACTACTTTTCCTGAGCATCAGATTCCTGATCTGAAAAAAATAGAGTTAACACTGTTACCTCCTAGGATGCATGCAGGAGTCAAAGCAGACTGTTCAAAGTGCCACCAGCCCATAGCACTGCCTTATCAGTGTTGCAGTTATTAGAGTGTTGTTGTTGTTAATATAGTTATTTTACCTCCCTAACATTTTTTACACAATTATTCATGCTTTGCCTCTTGATCTGTTCTTAATAGACTTTGGTCAATTTTACCTTACATTATGGAACTGTGCATAGTATCCATATGTGGTCCTAACGAAGGGCTGTTTTGCTCATTGGTTTGGGCATTCTGCTGCTTTTATTCCAACTCAGACATTATCCACTCTTTTTTTCTTTTTTAAATATATTTTATTGATTTTTCACAGAGAGGAAGGGAAAGGGATAGGAAGCCAGAAACATTGATGAGAGAGAGACATCGATCAGCTGCCTCCTGCACGCCCCCTACTGAGGATGTGCCCGCAACCAAGGTACATGCCCTTGACGGGAATCGAACCTGGGACCTTTCAGTCCCCAGCCCAACACTCTATTCACTGAGCCAAACCGGCTTCAGCCATTATCCACTCTTGGTAGCTTTATCACACCATTGGATCACACTATCCCAATAAACCCCCAGGTTTCTTTATGTGTTCAATTTTTATGATACCTGTACTTCCTCATCTATTCTTTTTATTCCTTTTAAGCTAAAGGAATAACTTTGAAGTTATCGCTATTAAATTGCATTTTTCTTTGGGTTGGCTCATTGTTTCAGTCCATTAAGAACTTTAAGCCACTTTCCAAAAAATCCTAGGCTGGATGCTGAGAAATTGCAGAGAATAGTGCAATGTTTTATTTTTCCAACTTCTGCTGTGACAAGGCTGTGGTCCATCTTGGATCTATGCAATTCAGGGTAAAGAAAAAATGAACATGAACATGAATCTGTGGAAACAAAGAATCAGATCTACAAAGAATCAGAGACTTCATATATTAAAATCAACCAA
>PVJN01015579.1:0-44337 GCA_004026805.1 Lasiurus borealis | reverse complement strand
GCTGCCTGCCCTGCAGCAGCTGTTAATTACACAGGGCAGTGGCGGGAGGGGGCAGTGCTGGGAGGGGGCAGTGGTGGGAGGGGAATAGTGGTGGGAGGGGGAGGGGGACAGTAGTGGGAGGGGAGAGTGGTGGGACAGGACAGTGCTGGGAGTGGGCAGTGCGGTGGTGGGTGGGGAGGCAGCTGTGGGAGCATCCTTACTCTTGGGCTCCAAGGACGGCAGGCGAACCACAACCATGGGGCAGGGAAAACAGGCCGGGTCACACTGAGGGGACCAGAGGGAGCGCCAGCCCTCCTCTACCCCCTCACTCTCCCCAGGCAACCCCCCCACAACTCCAAGGACTTCCCTGAGGGGAAAGGGTTCCTGATAGAGCAGGGCTGGCCCTTCACTTTGCTGGCTCCTGAGGAATGGGGTGGGCAGTCCCCGTGGGGTGCAGTGCAGGGAGAAGTGTGTGTGTGTGTGGGGGGGTCCCCGTAAAGATAAGGTGGAGGGAGTCTGGTGGGATGGGGAGCCTCTGTGGAGAGTGGGGGACCTCCTACAGGTGGTGGCTGCTGCCTGAAGAAGCAGCTCCGAATTCGGGCAGGTCGGACCCGGAGCGTGGGAATGCCTGCAGCATGGAGGACAGCAGCAGAGCCCCCTCATGCCGTGCGTGGGGAGGCGAGTTAAAGCACATCCTGGAGACCCCTGAGAGGACCCGGGGTCACGCTCACGTCGGCAGGTGTGTGAGCAGTACCTTCTGTTTTTTCTGAAAATCCACTTATCTGCTCAGGATGGTGGCCAGGGCCTGAGCGCAGGCTAAAGCACAGGGGGCCCAGCCACTCCCTTCCTGCTGGCCAGCCCCTGTGCTGGTGGGGCTGTCATTTCAGGGCCCACCTTCTCCCCGCTCCACTCCCCCCCCCCCAGGGCTGCTGACCTCTTTCCCAAGCTTCCCCCCAAGGCCCCTCACAGCAGCGTGTGAGCTTTTGAAATCTCACCGGGAGGGGAAGTGTCCAGCAGACAGCTCCCGCTGTGGGCCTGCTCAGATCTCCAGAGCCGGAGAGCGGAGCCATTGCCTGAGAGAGGGGAGGGCGGGAGAAACACGAGAGAATGGCAGGGGTAACGGGGAGACTCTTGGCTGAGGGATGGGCATCTGAGCCTGGGGTTCTTTTCTTTCTGGGAAAGTGGGGGCCTCATTGGTGGGCTCTGATCAGAGTACCGTTTGCAAGTTTCTGTGTGGGGGCCAGGGACTCGAGTGAAGTGGGTGTAAGACCTGGCCACGTGCCGGCGGGTGACCCGGGACCGGTGCTCTGACTCCCGTGAACCTCCACCCTGTCATCTGTCACTCCTATGCAACGTCCCTCTCCTTACGCTCCTCCTCCTGGGCCTAGACCTGCCCAGTGTTGGGCTGGTGTGAGTCCCTCAGCAGCAGACAGCACCGGGAGGTGCTCCTGCCCCAGAGGACCCAGGGAGCGAGCTCGTGTGGCTGTTGACGGGCTGGGCTGGGACGTGAGGAGGCAAGCAGTGAGGTGGTCCGGCCACCGTTCGTGGTGCTTCGTGATCTTAAAGCCGGGGCGCCTTCCCGGCCTCCGCTCCCGGACCCTCCGTGGGAATCCCACTCCTAGGACACAGGTGAAAGCGTAGCAGCTCAGCCTCACAGAGCGCTTCCCGGGCCTGCTGCCCTAAAGCCAGGCCTCTCTGCTCACTCAGCCACTCACCAGGGAGGTGGGCACTCTGTCCCCCCCTTACAGATGAGGACAGAGACACCGGGGTGACTGACCTGCCCAAGGACACCGCCAGTAGAGGCTCAGAGCGGCTGAGGCTGGCCTCAGAGCCGGTGCGCTTCCTCTTCACTGCCCTGGGGGACAGGGTTTGAGGGGGATTTGTTTGCCACGTCCTTGGGGTGTGGAAGCTGGCCCTGGCTTCCTGAAGGCGGCTGGACCTGAAGATCGGGCTGCTGGAGCTGGGGGTGGACCTGGGGGGGATGAGGGGAGGTCTGTGTGGGGAGGATATGCCGGCACAGGCAGCAGCTGGATCTGCCTCCCGGTCACCGGTCACTGGTCACTGGCCGCCTCCCACCTCCTGCCAGAACCCTCCTGGGTAAAGAGCAGCTGCTGCCCTGCGGGGGGTGCTGAAGGCTGGTGCCAGGTGGGAGGTGGTGGTGCCAGGGGCACCTGGCTTCTAGCCGGATAGGTGAAAAGAAGGGAGCCACACACCCTCAAAATCTCTGCTGGGCCAGGACCCAGAAAGCACCACCTCGAGTCATGCTCACAACACACCCACCCACTCCCCGCCATGTGCACTGGTTAGGAGGCCCATCCCCCGAAAAGAAGTGAGGCGGGAAAGGGTGGGAAGGAAGGGCACAACTGAAGGCAAAGGGGCGTCGCAGGCTTTGGGCTGAGCCCTGCAGGCGATGCAGCCGCACGGGGCCTGCATTTACCGAGTACCTGTTCGTGCCTGGCACCGTGCTGGGCCGTTAGCTCCGTTTACAGCTCCGTTTACAGGTCCGTGACTGAGCTTCAGCAGAGAGGAGAGGAGGTGGCCGGGGGGTCGCACAGCTGGCCATGTCGCTACCTGGAAGCCATCCTCTGTCCGCCGGAAGTTGAGGCAGTTGGGGGAACAGACTCAGACCAGGCCCAAGGCAGCTGCGATGGAGATACGAACGGATTCCTCTGGGAGACAGCTGGGAGGGAGAATGCCAATCAAAGGCATTTCATGCAGAGCAGGAGGCAAGTGCCCGACATATCGGGGCTGCTGCGCCCCAGTTTACAGGCAGGATGAGGGGGAGCATTCCAGGCAGGGGAACAGAACAGAAAGGCAGGGAGGCAGAGTGGGTCAGGGCTGTGCCCAGAGAATTAGGAGGTGTCCTGGGCAGGGGTGTGGGGGGGTGGGGGGAGAGGTTTGGGGGCTGGGCACCAGCCATGAGAGTAGGGAGAGGAGGGAGGCAAGGCAGCCCTCTGGGGGCTCCCTCAGGATGTGGAGAGTCTTTCTGAGGTTTGGAGCAGGAGAAGGCCAGTGGGGAACGGCTGGAGGGAGATAGACCGGGACAGACCAGGGAAGCGAGAGAGGAAGATCGGGGTAAAGAGGGAGCTCCCGAATTCAGCAGGGCCAGGTATCTTGGGCTTAGACTCTGGCATCAGACCCATCTGGGTTTGAGTCCTGGCTCTGCCCTCACTTGCTCTGTGGCCTTGGGAAGCTGCTTGCCCTCTCTGAGCCCTGGCTCCCCCCTTAGGTACAGACCTGCCTCCTGGGGTCATTGCAGATGGCAGCTGTGAGCCCAGAGCTTTTCATTTAACCCTCCCAACCTCAGAGGTGGGAGCTGCTGTTCCCCCCATTTCACAGAAGGGTAAACTGGTGACGGGTCCTGGCTAGGATGTATACCCTGACCCACCGCAGGGTAACACAGGCCACTGTGGGCTGCAGGGGTGGCCGCAGTTCTGTTGGACCAGGGGTGTCACCAGGGGATGGGTGGGTGGACCGGGCTCTATGATGGCAGCCGAGGGAGGTCTTGGGTCACCCATTATTTCCAGATTGGAGGAGGTCTTTAAAGAGAGATTGACTTTCTCTGCAGGATCGGCTGTGGGAGAGGCAGGGAGGGGCACTCCCTCACCCCTCGGGGGACTGCGGTCCTCCAGGATGGCAGCAAGTCCGTGGAGGAATGAAGGCCTGGGACCACGCCCACAGAGCGTGTGCAGGGAGACGGGAGCCCAGAGGCAGTACCAGCACATGCCTGGGTTCATCAGATTAGCTCCGGAGAGCCCAGCAGCGGGAGATGGAGCAGGGAGGGACAGTGGGCCAGAAAAGACCTCCAGTCTGAGCTCTCCTGATCTCCCCACCCCATTCTAAATCTTGTCCATCTGTCTCACCACCTGGCTGCGTTCCCTGCTGCTCCTCTGGGGACACGGAGACCCAGAGGGGAAAGGGCCTAGTCCAGGGCCACACAGTTTCCGGGGTAAGCCCTGGCCCCAATCCTGTCCTTCGGTTGTTTTCCCAGCCCCTTTGCTGATCGTCCCATCCCCACCCCGAGGAGGACAGGTAATGGGCGGGAGGCAGTGCAAAACAAAATCGGACTCCCCCTTCCCCAGGGAAACGTTATTAAGAGTTTCAAGATGGTGCCGAAACTGGTTTGGATCAGTGGATAGAGTGTCGGCCTGCGGACTGAAATGTCCTGGGTTCGATTCCGGTCAAGAACATGTACCTTGGTTGTGGGCACATCTCCAGTAGGGGACGTGCAGGAAGCAGCTGATTGATGTCTCTCATCGATGTTTCTAACTTTCTACCCCTCTCCCTTCCTCTCTGTAAAAAATCAATAAAATATATTAAAAAAAAAGAAAAAAGATTTCAAGATGGTGACGGCAAAGCCCTAAACCCCTCTGACTGTGGGCACGTGGGAGCGCACAGACTTGGGGAAGCCTCGGCCTTGACCCCACACCTGCTCAGTGCAGCTACTCCTCTTCCCCTCCAGCAGGCGATATGCCCCCATCCTGCCATCCCTGAGCCCCCAGCCCCCAGCCGCCCTGGGAGGGAAGCCTTTCTGAGCGGTAGGGGGTCAAGGGCTCTCCCAGACCCAGCACCCTCCAGGCTCTCCCAGGCTCACTCAGGGCCCAAGACCAGCCTGAGAGTGGGATGGCCCCTCCCTTTCTGGGAAAAAGGTGTGGACGAAGGAAGATTAAGGTGATAAGGAGATTTCACCGAGAGCAGCTGTAAAGCTCCGGGACAGGCTGAAGATTAAATAGATTAATACCCCGGGCCCGGCTCCTGGTTCTGGGCTCTGAGCCCAAATCGTCGCTGATTACTAGTAAGTGATAGCTCAAGTACAAGGAGTTCAAGAAGTACAACTCCCTCCAGGCAGTCAGTCTGGAGCAGATGATTGATATGATTCCCCTTGTGCAGATGAGAAACTGAGGCTCAAAGAGGTTAAAACTCTTCAAAGTGATGGAGGTGCAATTTAAACTCAATGCTGGCCCAAGATGCCTCTCGAGAATATTGGGTCTTTGAACTGAGCCAGGCCCTGTCTCCACCCTCTTGGCACTGGCTATCTAGTAGCTGAGACCCACAGGGCATGAGACACACAGACAACTCAGAAGGAGAGGTCACGGTGTGCTAGGGCAGTCGGGGGAGGCTTCCTGGAGGAAGCAGAGGAGAAACACATGAGCTACCTTTGAAGGTCAAATACCATTCTCTTCAGGTGAGGACAAACTGTCACCTGTGAGCACAGCAGCCTGAGCACAGGGTGGAGGGGGACTGGACGTGGTAGGTTGGGATCTCCACACATGGCCTGGTAGAATTGGGGTCCTAGCAGGGGTCCCCACATGGGCAGCAACCAGTGCAAAGAGTTTGGCCCTGGTCATCTTGGCCAGGGGCGCTCGGGACAAGTGAATTTCCTTTTAGGCATAGCTAACTCCAATGCCAAGTACACTGTTCTGAGCATAGAGGAAGGTGAGCTCTCAATTATTTTCATGAAGACAGTTTCATATTGATAACTAAACACAATAAGGCACCAAGTAAAAAACAATAAATCCATCTCGTAAATATTGGGAGTGTGACTATCCTAAGGAAAATAATATTTTTAGGTGTTGTGATGGGTAATTTCATGTGACAATTTGACTGGGCCACGGGGTGCCCACATTGTTGGTCAAACATTACTTTGAGTATGTCTGTGAGGGTATTTCTGGATGAGATTCGTCCTTGAGTCAGCAGACTGAGCAAAACAGATTGCCCACCTCATTGGCCTCATCTACTCTCTTGAGAATGCCAACAGAACAAAAGGAAGGGAGATTCTTTCTCTCAGCCTGTTTTTGAGCTGAGACAGTGATCTCCTGCCTCTGGACTTGGACTAGAACTGGAATGTACATCATCAGCTTTCCTATCCACAGGCCTTTGGCCTCAGGCTGAAACAGCCCCATCTGCTCTCTTGGTCTGGAATTTCTCAGCCTCCATGATTTCATCAGCCAGTCTCTCTCTCTCTCTCTCTCTCTCTCTCTCTCTCTCTCTCTCTCTCTCACTCTCTTCTGTGCCTCTGGAAAACTCTGACAACACAGGAATATAGTTTAAAATCCAAAAGCACATTTAAAAATATAGCAGAATCTGTAACTAATCTTTGCATGGTTGAATTTTAGGAAACCTACTAATGTAGGTTACTATTAATAATGTAATATTATAAAATGTCATCATTAATAGATCAAGAGAACAAAAATATGTTATTTTCTTAATAAATTATAAATAAGTGGGTACTTCCTTAATGGGATAATATATATAAAAGCAAAAGCCATTATCAGTATGTATAATGGTGAGCAACTTAAGGCATTCCCAATAAATTTAGGAAAAAGATAAGGATGTCCCCTCCTACCAGTCTTATCTAACATTACTCTGGAGATATTAGCATTGTAATTTCACAAGAAATAAGGGGGGGAAATATTAGAAAGAAAGAAACAAAAGACAAAATATTGTTATTTGAAAAACCCAAGGAAATAGATTATTACAAATAAGATAATTTGGTAAGATAACTAGGTACAAAATTAAAATATAAAAATCAATAACTTCCCTAAACATGAACAATGAGTTATTAAAGAAAAAGCTCATCTAAAAATAGTAAAAACAAAACAAATATATATATATGGTAAAATGTCTAGCAACACATTTAATAAGAAAAATGCAGAATCTATATGCAAAAACATTAAATACTACTGGACACCTAAAAAAACAACAACAACAAAAAAAAACACAGCCAGAAATAACTGGGAAGAGATTCTCTGTTCTTGAATTAAAGAAAAAAATAAACCAGTTTGGTTTTACATTAATATATATATATATTTAGAATAATTCCAAAAAAAATAAATATCTGCAAAACATAGGATTTATATTTAGGGTTTATAAAGAACTCCTACAACTCAAAAATAAAAAAACAAACAACCTAATTTTAAAAATAAACAAAAAATTTGAATTGCATACCAACAGATATGCAAATGGCCAATAAGCAAATGAAATGTGTCACACCCGTAAGTCATCATGGAAAACCACAAGAAGATACAACTACACACCAGAATAGTTATCATTTTTAAAAATTGACAACACCAATTATTAGCAGGGTTTTGGAGCACCTGGAATTCTTATATATTGTTGGTGGGAATGTAAATGGTACAACCATTTTATTGAGGGGGAAAAAAGTCTGGAAGCTTCTTATAATACTAACCACATACGCGACCTTCACCCTTGCAAATTCCACCTAAGAGAGATGAAAAAACATGTTCGTGCAAAGATCTGATTAGAATTAGCCCAGGTGTCCACTGACAGGAAACTGGCTAAACGAAGTGGAAATATTCATTATCATGGAATATTGTGCAGCAATAACAAGGAACAAACTATTGATGTGCACAACTTGGGTGAATTTCAAAAGCATCATGCTGAGTAAAAGAAGCCTGGCAGAAGCATGCACATGCTGTATGATTCCACTTCCAAGAAGCTTTAAACAAGCAAAACCAATCAATGGTGGGAAAACTTAAAGTTGTCACATCTGGGGTGGTACAGGTGGGGACTGACTGGGAAGGAGCAGGAGAGAATCTTCTGGAATGATGGAACTTTCTTGTTTTGAGAGGCAATTATACATGTATACAATTGCCAAAATTTACTGAACTGGACACTTAAAATCTGCATATCTTATTACATATAAATTGTAGTCTGCACAAAATGAGAAGAATGGCTGGGAAGATGATGAAAAGAATTGATAATTAGACACAAATACATATGAGATTTTAATTTGATAAAGGTATTTCAAATGAGTGGGTAAAAATGGTTTCATTAATAAATGATGTTGAAGTAACTGGAGAAAAGTATTTTGGAACCACATGTCATTTCTTACACCAACTTTAATTTTGGAGGGATCAAAAGTTTAAAGGTAAATGAATAAAAACATGAAAGTATTGAAGCAAAGATGGATAATTCTTTTGTGATTCTTAGTTTGGGAAGAGGAAAGACTTTCTCAAAATAATTCAAACCCAGAAACTATAGAAGAAAATATGCAAATACCCATTGAAACTGAACATGTATGATTTTTTTTCAATGCCAAAAATGAAATATTTTTTAAAAATATGAACAAACTATCTCATAGATATGGGAGACCACATGTCCATTTTTTTAAAAAAAGATCAATAACCCAGAAGAAAAATGGGCACAGGTCAGGGACAAGTGGTTCACAGAAAGCATACACAAATAGCTTCTAAGCATGTGAGAGATGTCCCTGATCAATTACAGGGAGTGAAATGCCGAGCTACTGTTTCCCCTATTAGAGGGCACTGACCAAATGCTTTGATAATCTCCCGTGTGGGTGAGAAGATAGGGTACACACTCTCAGGCATTGCTGATGGGAGTATAAATGGTTACAATTCTTGAGACGACAACCTGGAGATATCTACCAAATATAAAACTGCACCTACCCTGGGACCCAAGTATTCCACTTCTAGAAATTAATTCAGCAGATACACTTCCACATGCCCAGAAAGACGAATGACAGAGAGACCCCATGCAGCCTTGCTCACAGCAGCTAATAATGGCCAGCAGGAGGAGGCTGGTTAAATAAATGACCCTGTCTGGATACAACGGAATTCCCTGAGATTGCCTGAAGGGCACCAAAACGGATTAACTGGACCCTTACACAGGGGCTCTGGAGCCAGAATACCTGGGTTCCACTTACTGGCTGTGTGACATTGGACCACTTGCCTAACCTACGCTCTCTCAGCCTCAGTTTTCTTACCACTGAAACGGGATTAGTAGCAGTGCTAATAATGCCACCTACCTTAAAAGGTTGTGCTGTGGAGTAAATGAGTAAAAAAAAGTGGTCTTAAGACATTGAGATCAGTGCCTGGCACATAGTCAGCACAATGTATGTATAGACTGTAATTAACTACTGATCTGATGCGTAATATATTTAGTATAAAAAAGAGTGTGCAGGAGAGTCCTGCTCCTTGCATATACAGATCTCTGGAGGAGGCACCAGAAACTAGAGCTCGGACCTGAGGTGTGCTCGGGGTGGGAGGCAGTTCTCACTGAGTAACTTCTACACTTCTAAATACTTTCAAACAAAGTATATGTGTTACCTATTGCAAACTTTTAAAATAAAGAAATTTGCCTAGCGAAGTGTGGCTCAGTGGTTGAACGTCGACCAAGAACCAAGAGGTCACTGATTCGAGCCCCAGTCAGGGTACATACTTGGGTTGCAGGCTCAATCACCAATGATTTTCTCTCTCTCTCTCTCTCTCTCCTCTCCTTTCCTTTCTGAAATAAATAAAAATATGTTTAAATAAAATAAGGAAATACATTTGGGAAAAAAAATGTCCCTTGGGGTGATGGAACTGTCCTATGTCCTGATTATGGTGGTGGTTACCCAAATCTACACACATGTTAAAATGCATAGAACTGTACACCAAAAGAAAAATGTAAATGTATTGCACAATAATTTTATTTATTAATTTTTTTAACATTTTATTGATTTTTTTTTTACAGAAAGAAAGGGAGAGGGATAGAGAGTTAGAAACATTGATGAGAGAGAGACATCGATCAACCGACTCCTGCATACCCCCTACTGGGGATGTGGCCGCAACTAAGATACATGCCCTTGACCAGAATCGAACCCGAGACTCTTCAGTCCGCAGGCTGATGCTCTATCCACTGAGCCAAATGGGTTTCGGCTGTACAGTAATTTTAGAAATAAAAAAAAATCAAAAAAGAAAGTCCCATTGGAGGACAGGAGACCACTAAGGAGGTTTTTGTTTGTTTTGTTTTGTTTTTTGAGGGAAAAGAAAATCCTGAGGAGGAACAATAGCTCGTGCTTATTCCTGCACCTGACTCGGCTGCTGAGCCTGCTGTAGGGTGACTACCCATCCTGGTTTGCCCGGGACTGTCCCAGGTACAGCACTGAGAGACGCTCATCCCAGGGAACCCCTCTGTCCTGGGAAACGGAAACAGTAGGCCACCCCAGTTGAGTGGGGCTGTCAGCTCCAGGCCGGTGCCTCTCTCCACAGCCTCTCATCCTCCAGAGACCAACGCCAGGCGGTTCTCACGGCAGCAGGGACAGGGGGCCGAGATCAAGCAGAATCATGCACATCTTAAGGCTCAGCTCTGGCCCATCATCACTTCTGCCACATTCTATTGATCAAAGCAAGTCAGAAGGCCCCGCCAGATCAATGCCTTAGGAAAATAGCCTCCGCTCTTGCAGGGAGGAATTGTAAAGTCTCATTGCAAGGGGCATGGCTATGGGGGCCACGGAGGAGAAAGGGTGCCAGCTCTGTCATCGGTCACAGAAGGGAGTCAGGGGCAGGAATAAGCCCAGCCGACCTGTAAATGCTTCTTGTTTTACACCCACTACTGAATGGGGGAGGTTATTTGTTACACAATAAAACCACGCTGATACACCTCCTCTAGTTCACCGGGTGCATTTGGAGAGGGGCGGGGAGCTCACACGGCTGCAGCATGGGGGGGGGCGGGCGATCAGGAAGTGGAGGCGGGTAAGAATGGCTGGGTCTGAGTGCTTCTCATCTCCTGAGCTGGCAGGATGAGGACAACAGGAGAGGGACCATTTAAGGTGAGAAAGACTGGGACCCAGGGAGGGCAGGCAGGTGCTCAAGGCCGCTCATCAGTATAGGCAGGGACTAAAGTCTGCTGGGGCCTTCCCGGCTGGGCCCAGGAAGGCTAGGGGAAGAAGAGGGTTTTAAATGTACTTTTGCAATCTCTTTACTTAAGACCAAGAGGCCAGCAAGTCTCCATGAACGAATGTGGAGGGGTGAGCTGATGGAGCGGGGGTGCTGAAATCACGAAAACTCCCCTACGCGCCTACAATGGTACAGGCCCGGGCTTATTTATTCTTTCAATTTGAATGATTATGTGTCTTTTTACTTCAAAAATTCCCTGGAGCTCCCTCTAGATCATTAGTAGCCAATGGGTTTGCAGGTGTTTAATTAGGCTGGCAAATTAGAGACAGCCAGAGCCGTGACCGGGATTCCCTGCCTCCTGGGAGCCTCCCAGGCCAGGAAATCAGGCCAGTTCCAGGAAAGGGTCTCCCTGCTCTCGTCCTGGCCAGCCAGGCCCCTTTACATCCACTGGCCTGTCACCAACTTGTGTGGCTTTGGACGAGGTCCCCTCTCTGGGCCTCTGCTCCTGGTCTATGCCGTGAAGGGGTGGACCAGGTGAGAAGCCGTGTGGTGGGATTTGGGACAGCCAGGAGGGCCGGTGTGAGCACTCTGGCAGTAACAGGACCAGCCATGAGCTGTGTGCGGACATGACAGCTGTGAGGAGCCGGCTGGGCCCGGGGAGCCGGGAGGGGGTGGGAGGGGCTCTGTCATCTCCTGGAAAAGGCAGGCGACATCCTGGCGTGACCACAAGGCTACTTATGGGCAGGTACATGTAGTCTGCACTGCCTCACTTCAGCTCCTCATGCTCCTGGAGGGATGTTTGCTGCCCCCATGACAGGCGGGACGTGACTGTCCCGTACGATGCAGGAGGAGTGAGTAGGTGGGATAGGCAGGGGGGTTCCCAAGCCTGACTTTGGCTTCCAAGCTCCCCCACGTGTCTGCTGACTGAGCAGCCCTCCCAGCCCCAGCTGCTGCCCAGCACTGGCCTGGACACTCTCCGTTTGTCCCTGCAGGTACACACTCTGCCCTTCCCTCTGCTCTACCAGCGGAACCCCCTGACCTCTGGCTTCTGGCTGGGTCAGCCAGGGGGGGTGCAGCAGCTGGGAGGGTGAGAGGAGGGAGAGGCTGGGGTTTGTTACCTGGCACCCCTCCAGGTGGCCCTCCCACAGAACCTCTGCCCTCGGGGGACTCCAGCCAGTGCCGCTTGCCTGGCCCTTCAGGTGCCACTGTTCCCACAGTTGCCAGTCTCAGGGTGTTTCACCCTCTTAGCCTGACCTTCGACACAACTCTGAGAGACACCCACCCACAGGCGGCTCTGCCCCCAAAGAGCTCTGTGCTCTATCACCCACAATTTCTCAACTGCTCTCTACTTCTCCCCCTGCACCGTCCCCCCCAAATGCTCATCTCCTGTGAACACAGTGGGTCAGCAAGAAAGCAGGCCAATCAAATGGGTTTCCGGCAAAGCAGTGCTTCCCACTCACCAGTCCCTGCAAACCTCCAGAGGCAGTATTCAGTATTTTCCTTCAATCAACTCTCCTTTTTTTATAAAAAATTTTTTAAAACATTGAATCTGGTATTTTTTAATTAAATTGTTTCATTCTAGAGGCATTTTTAGATTTATAGAAATATTGTGAAGGTAATTCAGAGATCAACTCACTTCTTAAAGTTTATGCTAAAAGGAAGTTTTCATTATTCTTGCAAATGAAAAACCAGCATGATTTGCCTCCAATAGGCGTTAATCTTAAAAATGAGCAGTGAAAACAAAACGATGTTATTAAAATTTAAGAATATTTGAATAAAAAATTAACAGCCCAATAGAAGTACTAGTAAATCTGATTGACATAAAAATGCAATCTGTGCAGAATTGTCAAGTGTGTGTGTGTGTGTGTGTGTGTGTGTGTGTGTGTTCATAGACAAAAGGGGAGGTGGGGCTTGAAGCCTTCACAGTGCAGGGTCATCGCGTGGTTTTCCCCCAGGACCCATGTCTATGACCCTGCCATGAGTTCTCCAGGGAGCGGAGATGACAATCTGTTGACTCAACAGAGCCTCAGGACAACCTGGTAGTAGTAGGTACTGCTATCATCTCACCTTTTTAATGGAGAAACTGAGGCAGGTTAAGTAACTGATTCGAGGCCACAGCTCAGAGACAGACCCAAGCAGTGGAGCTCCCAAGCCTGCATTTGTAACCACTGTTTTTCCTGTTCCAGAGAAAATAGGACTATCTGCAGAAAGGAATTCAAGGGAGAGAGCTTCTCAGTGTCAACCCTCCCCCCGCCCCAACTTTGTACTCTGAAATGCTTCAATTACACAGAAAAGGTGAAAGAGGAGAAAGGAACACCTTATCTTCTCCAAGATCCAGCAATTGTTAACCTTCCCTCTCGAGGTTGTGTGCTCAGTCTTTTTTTGACTTGAAACAAACAAAGTCTTTCTCCATTGTGTCCTTGGCTATAATACCAGGTTTGATGCGCTTGTAGTTTTTTTTTTCCTGAAGACATTTAAAAATAAACACATTACTGTGAATATAAGGAGATGCTTCTCCGTGGACCTCCGAAAGTCACTCTGGTATGACCACCACACACTGGGAAAATCAGGCCCCAAAGCAAGGCATACCCCTGGGCCTTATGGTTATTTTCAACAAGGTTTGCCACCTACCCTGTTTCCCTGAAAATAAGACAGTGTCTTATATTAATTTTTGCTCCCAAAGATGCGTTAGGTCTTATTTTCAGGGGATGTCTTCTTTTTCCATGAAGAAGAATACAGTACACATTTATTGTTCAACAACAACAACAAAAAAAAGGAAATTGCCGAAACCGGTTTGGCTCAGTAGATAGAGCGTCAGCCTGTGGACTGAAAGGTCCCAGGTTCGATTCCGGGCAAGGGCATGTATCCTGGTTTCAGGCACATCCCCAGTAGGGGGCGTGCAGGAGGTGGCTGATTGATATCTCTCTCTCATCGATGTTTCTAACTCTCTATCCCTCTCCCTTCCCCTCTGTAAAAAATCAATAAAATATATTTTTTTAAAAAAGGAAATTTATTACCTGTCTATGGTACGGTAGTAGTTGTCATCACAAACCAGCTCACTGATTGTCCGCAGCGCAGCTGGAGCTGTTCAGGCAGTGCGAGGTCTCTTTAAATCAGGAGTCAGACGCCTTACGGTAGCTTTGGGGGTCTTATATTCAGGGGGTGGGGCTTATTATCGGGGAGGTCTTATTTTCGGGAGGATGCCTTATATTACAGCAAGAGGCAAAACTGGAAGTAGGCCTTATTTTGGGGGGATGTCTTACTTTCAGGGAAACAGGGTAGACCCGCCAGGTCCCTCTGCTGGCAGGGCCGGGCCGTGTGGAGAAGAGAATGTGGGGTCTGGGTAGGGAAAACAGAGGTGTCCCAGGGGAACCTCCTAGACCAAGAAGGAGGCCGTGGTGCAGTGCAGACATGGCTTCAGTTCCCTTGCTCCCTGTGCTGGACGCTTTTCCTGCGTATTTGGAGGCACCCTCCCTCCCTTTCACTGGGTATCTGCTCAGATGTCCCTCCAAGAGGCCTTGCTGACCACACATGCCACTTACCCTGCTTCATTTTCCATCAAAGCATTTCAGATCCTGGCACTGTTTTCTATATGGTCTGTCACTTCCTACGGACAGGAATACCTTTCTACTCAGTGCTACCCCACGTGCCTGGCACAGAGCCTGGCACTAGCACATGCTAAATAAGTGATTGCTGAATGAGCCAGTGAATGAATGAATGAATGAATGAATGAGTCAGTAGCATGGAGTTCCAATTCAGACTCTAGGCCTGATGCCCTCACTCGGGGCAATCAGCCTCAGCTGGCATGTGCTCTGTGACAGGGATCTCAGTCTCTACATTATTGAAAGGGGACCACACTGGGGGAGATTTTTTTTTCTTTCTAGATTTTTCCATAGCTATGATTTTTTATGTTCCTCCAAACCGGAAACATATGTCCATTAAAACAGTCATGTAACTCCCTGAGGAAATGAGAGGGAGTGTGTGCCCAACACAAGGTGCCTGCCAGAGACTCAGTGAGGGCAAGGACCCTCTGGTTTCTCTGGACCCCCATTGTACATATTTCTAAGAGCCCCGTTTCCCATCAGGCTCTGGGCCCAGGGGGTCCTCACTCCCTGCCCCCCACCCCCAGCTCCAGTTTACTCCTCACCCACCCATTCCTACTGGTGGGGAGACGGGAACATCCTCTCATGGCTGGGAGGCCTTGTGGACAGAATCCCGGGCTGGATGAGGGAGTGGGAAGTCGTCCCCCTGAGATGCCTCAGTGCCGGGCTCTCTGCCACGGGTTCACTGTGTGACCTTCAGCCTTGCCGCCCATACCTGCAAAATGGGGGTGGAACGTGTGCGGAGCCCAGGGACAAGAAACCGTGTTCCATCAGACCTCCAAGCCCCAGGGGCCCTCTGCAAATAGCAACAGAGGCACCCCATCTCCAGAGGCCTGGGGCACAAATCAGCAGCACAGAAACACCTCAGGGCCAGTTCGCCTAAGCACAGGCAGAATTACGGGGGAGGAGCCGGGGGAGGGGCCTGCAGCAGCCTCCTTCTGAGCTGTGAGCATGAGGCATTAGATAAAATAAGTTCATGAAGTAGTCAGAGGGGGCTGTGGCGGCTGGGCTTTAAACTGTGCTTCTTGGCCACTTTGGCTGGGGGCTGGCAGACGTGCCCTTTGGAAGGCCCAGCTCACTGTCCGTCACGCCCACCTCCCCACCCCACAGGCCTGTGCTTCTTAGGCTACGCGCCTATCTGATGTGCTTCCCCCGCCTGACTCAGCCCACATGTTCTGATCCAGAAGAACTGGATTGGGGGGGGGGGATTGGGGATGCCAGACATCTCAGAGTAGGACTGCCCAAGCTGAGGGGTAGGCTTGTCCCTGCCCCAGCCTCGCAAAGACCCCTTCCCCGGAGCAGGTCCCCTTCCTCAGGCTGGGCCTGATATCCTGCAGAGCCCTGGGACTGCCACGTTGGCTCTCTCTCTATCACATGGCCCTGGAACCATCAACCCTGCAACACGGGCCCAGAGACCGCCTGGGACTGGCCCATGTCACCTTTGTGCCATCAGAGGATGGAGCACGTTGCTCAGTGGTGTCCGGGGGCTCTGACTCTTGTCTAATCAGCCTGGCTTAGCCCAGGTCTCAGGGCGGCATGACTGCCCGGCGGCTGGACACACACCTCCTTGCCAGGCAACCAGGAAGCTGGAATTCTTATGATCTCCCGGATCTGGCCCTGCCCTTGGGAACTTTGCACACTCCTGCACAGGTGTGCCAGCCGGAAGTGTGGGCCGCACCCCAGCCTCTCATTTCTCATTGTGACTGGAGAGCTGCCTGTCCCCCACCGCCTGGGGTCCCACATTAAAGCAGCCTCCTGCGAGCCTCAGTGGTGTCTCTCGGCAGCTGAAAAGGACACTCGAGAGCTGGGTCTGAATCCTGGCTATGCCCCAGCTGTGTGACCTTGGGCAGGGTCCCTCACATCTCTGGGCCTCCATTTCCCAGAGGGTTCAAGTACTCCATGGACAGGACACAGCCTGGTCAGTAGCTTGTTTGTTTTAATCAAATTGGTTGCCAAGATTTAAAAAATAAAAGATTATGAAATTTAACACAAAAACCTAGAGTTTCAGTGTTCCCCCACCCTGGATTGAGTCGCATTCTCCAGTCCCTACAGGCCATGTGGTCCCTGGAAGCTGCTGGGTTTTCTATCCCTGAGAGCCCTCAGCCTCTTGCCTCAGGGTCCCCAGAGCTCCTGGCCCAGGCCTGGTCATTGGATGAGTGCTGACTGAGTTGATGAATGAACGAATGAATGAATACAGCAAAAATGATAACAATAATGCCCTACTCCCTGCCCCTCACTTTCCCAGAAGAGCACGAGGAGTCCTCTCATTATGTAAACTTTGGAGTTCCGGGAATCTATACTAATAAGTGAGTAATATGCTAATTAGATCTGGAGACCTTCCAGACATCCTTCTGAACAAAGCTAGGGGCTTGGCCAGCCTGCAAACTGCCCCAAACAGCCCTCAGCCCCTTTCCCAGACTGTCCATGCCCCCTGTAGGGACCCTCACCCCTATGGGGGCATGGCCAATCTGAAATTGGCCATCAGCCCCTTGCCCAAGCCCACTCTGGCCCCAGCAGGGACCCTAAACCTGATGGAGTCGTGGCCAGCCTGCAAACAGCCCTCAATCCCTCGCCCACTCTGGCCACGCCTCCCAATGGGAACCCCCACCCCAATAGGGGTGGGGTGTGGCTGTCCTGCAAAACACCACACGCCCCTTGCCCAGGTCAGTTCCGACCCCCCAAGGGGACCTCCTACCCTGATCCAGGACCTCTTCAGGGTAGACCAGCCAGCCCCTACCTATGCACTAGGCCTCTATCTATACTAATAAGAGGATAATATGCTGATTAAATTGGGAGACCTTCTGGACATCCTTCCGGGAAAAGCCATGGTGGCGGAGCTGAAGTAGAGGTGGTTAGTGTAATCATGCCAGGAGGGGAGGGCAGCTGGGGGTGATCAGGCCAGCATGGGAGAATCACTTGGGGGCAGGCAGGCTGGTAGGGGTGGGAAGTTGGGGACGAGTAGGCTGGCAGGCAGGAGTGGTTAGAGGTGATCAGGCAGGCAGGCAGATGAGCAGTTAGGAGCCAGCGATCCCAGATTGTGAGAGGGATGTTCAGCAGCTAAACATCCCTTGAGGGGTCCCAGATTGGAGAGGTGCAGGCTGGCCTGAGGGACACCCTCCCCTGCATGAATTTCATGCACCGGGCCACTAGTAATAATAATAAACATGTATATAACATTTACCAAATGCCCAGGCCTATTCAAAGCAATTTTCTTCTATTATCTCATTTGTCTCTCACCATGGCCTTATGAGGGGTCACCTTTTCCACCCTGAGGAGGAGAAGACAATGAAGAACCGTATGTGGCTCAGAGGGCTGGTGGGAAGATTAACTTAATAAAGGTGGTAAGTGTCTGGAAAAAGATCCTCAATAAGCGCTAGCCATCAACATACGCATCGGGCACTTTCACCAGCAGCGAGCTAATGTGGTGAAGAGGTGAACCCACCAGTGCTGGAGGGGTTTGGGACTTGTCCAAGGTCACAGGTCCAAGAGGCTTGGAGAGGATTCTCAGGTGCAGAGGATTCTAGCGATGGGGACAGGTGACTTCCTCAGTGGGGCAGCTGCTTCCCAGTCGGTTTTGATGAAGGATCTGGGTTCAGAAGAGCATCTCTGGGTAGGGGCAGTGGGAGACCAGGAGACAGAGGACGCAGCCACGGCAGCATCATTCTTGTCCTGGTTTGAGCTTCGGCGCGCTGGGATTCTGCCAACCCCTCCCAGGTTTGTGGCGGATATCTGGAGGCTGCCTTTCCACACCTGAGCTCAGGGCCCTCCACTCCCATTGACCCTCCAGCACACCCTCCCGTCCAGCTCTCGCTGCACAGATGGAGAAGCCAAGGCCCTGGAAGAGGGTGGAGATGCCTGGGTTTCGGGTCAGACCCATCACGCTTGTCCCAACCCTGCCACTTACGAGCTCTGTGACCCTGGCCAAGCCTTTTACCAGCTCTGATTCTCCATGTTCTCACCTTTAATGACCCATCAAAAGTGGTTGCCCTGCCAGGCACTGGGCTAAAAGCCTTGTATGTGATAACCCATTTATTCAGATTTCTTTCCCATCTAGAGGGGGCCTAAGAGTCAGAATTCAGACTCAGGTCCCAGTGAGAGCAAAGCCTGTGTTCTTGAGATAAAGAGAATGATGTGGACCCTTCCAGAATAGTAAAAATAAAACAGTAGTTGGTGCTTTCATAGCCATTAAGGACATGCGAGGTGCTGTTCTAACTGGTTTACCAGGTTAAGTTGTTTAACCCATGCACCAACACCAGCAGCAGGCATAGGTGGGGAAATGGCGGCAACAGAGGTGGTGACACACCCAAGGTCACCAACTAGAGAGTGGTAGAGTCAGGATTTGAATCCAGGCTTTTGCCTGAGTCCTTGCTTGTCCTCCCGACCCTGTGAACACAGAGTGCGCTGTGCAATGGCAGTGCTGGATCCCAACCCCACTCGGCTCATCACCATCATCAGTGTGCAGGTGGCAGAGCCAGCAGCCAGGGTGCAGCTCCCAGGCTTTCCTGTCCCGGACCGAGCCCCACCCCCATCGGTCCAGCCCCACCCAGGCCTGCTCTGCGCACAGAACAGAGCCACCAGGACCGGGAGTTAACAGTCTGGGAACAATGCAGGAGCCCCACCTTTCATCTCCCTGGACACCAGAGGCAGGGCTGCCCAGCCGCTGTGGGGAAGGGGGAGGCATTGACCTCCTGTTTTGAGACCTCCCTTCCACTCAGTTCCCTGAGCCCAGACTTGAGAGCTTCCAGGAGGCCCCCGGGGGCCATGGCCACACTCGTGGCCTTTCCCTGTCCTAAATTCAGCCCCTTTAAATCCCCTTAAGTGAGGAGCCTTTACAACGCTGTTTCGACATGCTCTTTCCAAGTCTTGATGCTCTCCTCTGGAAAATCTCTCTTTTCCCTAAAAGTAGAGTTTGTCCTGTTTTCCTCCAATGCCCCCAGGGCCCTTGTCACACCCCCGTCACACATTATAGTCATGCAACTGCACAGAAATACATCACTGTCTTTCCTTTTTTGGTGGCTGTGAAGCTGAGGAGATCCCAGCCTGGCTGAAGTATGTTGGATCTTATTGTTCTTCAAGCCCTTTGACCCTCCTCTGAGTACCCTCATAAAGTGGTTGAATCCCCCCAAATATATGGCCCTGCCCTCTTCTTCTAGGTGCACCTAGATACCCAAAGACCCAAACTACACAAAGGCACATGCATACATGTATGATGCCCTAACCACCCACACACATATACAGCTACCTGCCCAGAATCCCATACTTGCAGACAAAGCCTTCTACATCCTGAACACACACAAATGCACACTCATGCAGAACCATGCACGTCACTCAACAGTGGGACACACACAAAGGTGCAGAACTGCGCACACACTGGAGCCAGTCCCCAGGGTCAGCTGGCTCTGGCCTGAGGCTGGGAGACATCTCCTGTCTCCTCGGAGACAGGCTGTCCCCATAGCAGGCCCTGGGAAACCAGGCCACCACCTCCCCTGGAGCTCAGGCCTGGAGGGGAAGATAAATGATGTGTCTACTGGGCTCCTGGGGGGAGGGTCCTGGGTGGGGAGAGGGACTCAGGCTGATTCCTAACTCCTGGTTCCTTCTTGCCACTTGTGCTTTCAGACCCCCTTGGGCCCAGTGAGCCGCTGCCCATCCCAGTGGGAGCCCAGGCTCCTGAAATCCTGACCTACAGGAGCGGAGTGCCTCGGGCTATCCTGGGCACAGCCCGGCCACAGCTGGCGCCGGCGCCCAGGGTTTAAGAGATTAGGACAGGAGGAGCTTAAAACTAAGAACCCTCCACGCCAGGCTGATGGCCTTTACGAATTCAGCAAGACACCCAGGAGCAGACCCACTGGACGCAGGCTTAGAGGAAGCAGGAAACTGCTCCAGGCCCACCCCAGCCTGGGATGTGGGTTCCCCATGCCTCCTCCCCAGGACACTGGGACTATTTGTCCTGGACTCTCTGAGTGAGATGTACAAATCATGCCCATCTCTGGGCCTCAGCCTCAGCACCCCCTCCCCCCATCCTCTCCACCACTGAACTCCAGGGGGGATTTTCAAACCATATTTCCCATTTGGAGAGGGGCTTGGGTGGGAAGCTGCCAGCCGTGGGGCTCCAGGATCCCTCTCCAGCCTTCAGCAGAAGCACTCAGTGTGACCGAGGGCTCACCCACTCTCATTTTTCCTCCTGAGCCCACAGGAAGCCGGCATTTCCCACCCAGCCTGCAGGAGTGACAGAGGCTGGTCACGGGGTTCTGTGGAAGGAGGAGGCAGGCGGGCTGCACACACACTGTCCCAGGCGCTGCTTTCCGACCCCCATCGCGACGCTTGGCTCTTTCCTTTGCCTCCCAGAGTGACAAGGTCCGGACGTCCCATTACTCAGTGGCGCTGTGAGATGGGAGGGGCTTAGATTCCTGTGCAGTCAGGTGGAGGAGAGGTGCTCAGGGGAGCCACTGACCAGCTTTGTATTTGTGTGAGTGAGGAATAAACTTTTATTGGGTCACCCCTTTGGGATTTCAGGGTTTCTTTGTTACGTCAGCAGGGCCCAGACGAGCATGGCTAGTATACTCCCCTTTGAGGGATTTGACATCATGAGTGTTCACATGGATGTCTATCGAAGAAAGAACTCTGTGACTAAAATCTCTCAGCCCTGCAGGGGCCTGAGACGCCCATTCCGATAGCGGTGGGCAGGAGTCCTGGGTTTGGTGGGATGCCCTCGCGGTGTGGCCTGGGACAGGCTTCCTCGCCTGTAAAGAAGAGACAGCGGCCGAACCGGTTTGGCTCAGTGGATAGAGCGTCAGCCTGAGGACTGAAAGGCCCCAGGTTCGATTCCTGTCAAGGGCATGTATCTTGGTTGCAGGCACATCCCCAGTTGGGCGCGTGCAGGAGGCGGCTGATCAATGTCTCTTTTTCATCAATGTTTCTGAGTCTCTCTCTCCCGTCCTCTCTGTAAAAAATCAATAAAATATTTAAAAATAAATAAATAAATAAATAAAACTAAAAAAGAAGAAGAAGAGACAGCGATGCTTCACCACAGAGGTGCTGTGAGGATCAATGAGGAGCCGCAGACTGTGAAGGGGGGACTGTGCTTCAGTAACACACTGGCATTACATCACGATGCACATTCTGCCCGTGGTACCCACTCCAGGCCGGAACAGATGAGGGATTTCAGGTGGGGCTCCAGGAAGTCCTGCATTTCATGATGTCAAATCCTTCCTTCACGCAGCAAATATGCATCGTCACCTCTGTAGTAGCATAGGGTCCAGCAGTGACACCCCAAAGTCCTTACAGGTGAGGCACACAGCCTGCCCTGTGCTGAGTCCTGGGCATGTGTCCTTGATCAGAATCAAACCGGGGCCACAAAGAGAGTCAATGCAGTCAGATCTTCTCTTCTCGGACAGCATGCGCTCTGTCTTGGAGAAGGAGGAAGGGTGACGGCATCTGCCCAGAGACAACGATCTTACACCAGTGCCTGTGCCTGAGACCGTGGAGCCATGCAGACCCTGTGTGTTTGTGTAGGTGTGTGAGCGGCAGGTGTAGGACCGGGGAGGCGAGGCTGGCAGTGAAATAGGCTTCCAAGACGAAGCAGAACAGTGAAGTTTCTCCGTTGCTTTGTCTCCTTCTGCCTCTCGGATAGCCTATCCCCAGTTTCCTTCTTCACCTCATTTGATACAACTCTTCCTAACGTCACAGTTCTCTGGGCCTGCTTTCATTCTTTAGTGCCTCCTCACGGCCCTCTGGATGCAGCCCAAGACCCTAGGCTCGGCATCCAAGGCCCCCAAGAGGTGCCGTCCTCAGTCTTGCTCCCAGCCACTGAGCTGCTCTGGGGTCTGTGCTCTACGTAGATTGAACTGTGTGAGCTGCCCTCCTGAGCTTAGCTGGGGTACAGGCAAGGTTTCAGGGACTCCTGGAGGATGACCACACTCAGAGTGACAGGGGCAGAGGAGGGCAGGGTGGGACCTGGGTAGGGTAGAGTGTGAAAACAAGGGCTTAGGGTGGTCAGAATAGGCAGAGGTGATCATCCGAGGCCCTAAGAACAGATACCCAGACTAGTTCAGAAGGACGCCAGGGCCAAACCACAAACATCCTATTTGACCTTGGCTGGGCCCTGGCCCTGGCATTAAACATTACCTATATTATGTAATAATAGATACATACAAAAGAGGTGTATGTTGCATTTTTATAAGAAATAAATAGGGGCCCTGGCCGGTTTGGTTCAGTGGATAGAGCGTTGGCCTGTGGACTGAATCATCCCGGGTTTGATTCCGATCAAGGACACATGCCCAGGTTGCAGACTCGAACCCCAGTAGGGAGGCGTGCAGAAGGCAGCCAATCAATGATTCCCATCAGTGATGTTTCTATCTCTTTTTACCTCTCCCTTTCTCTCTGAAATCAACATAAATATTTTTTTAAAGAAGTAAATGCGGGAGGGGGGATGCGGAGGAGGGAGAAATAGAAAGGTCAGATAATCTATTATTCAAATCAGGATCTTTCTGAGAAAGAAAGGGTTGCAATAAATGATTATCTTAGGACAATAAGTGTTGGGAAGCCTGGATGTATGGCCACCCTGAATATGAAGCATAATAATAGACACCTTTGAACTCACTTACTTATGGGAGTGTGACTAATGCTGTGAGCTTCTTCCTTATCTCATTCCCTCCCTCTCCCCTATAATATCATCCACGATTTCAAATTTTGTGTGAATAATTTCCTCAATAAGAAAAAACAAACACACTTGTATCACATATGTAGGAGAACCTAAACAATATTAATTATTTTGCTCACTTTTGAGCCTTATAAATGTTGGATCATATTGTATATAGTCTCTTGCAGCAGACTTTTCTCACTCCACATTATATTTCTAAGATCCCTTCTCATAGTTGGCTGCAGCTATATTTGATTCATTCCCACTGCTGTATAGGATTTCAGTCTATAGAGGGGCATAATTTATTAATTCATCCTCCTGCTAAAGGCATTAGCTTGGTTTCCAGGTTTTTGCCATTATAAATGGTGCTACTATGAACATCCTTGTGTGGGTCTCCCCGTGCTTTTATGCAAGAGTTTCTTTATGGTTTCCACTTAGTAATGAAATCACAAGTTTCAACGTGACTGTAACAATATTCACTGCTTTCGGGGCATAGAAGAATTCCTGTTGCTTCACATTCTCATCAATTCTCTTCTCTGTCCTATTCCCTTTCTGAAAAATCTCATGCAGTATCCATTTGCATTTTCCTTATTACTATAAGATTAAGCATCTTTTCTTTAGGTTTATTTCCCATTCATATTTCCTCTGCTGTGAAATACTTGTTCATGTCTTTTGCTATTTTTTTAGTTGAATTGTTTGTCTGCTGGTTGATTTGTAAGAGTTCTTTATCTATTCTGAGTAGTAATGCTTTATTCATTATTTGTATTGTAATAGAGTCTTTCAATTTGTGGCTAGTCTTTTAAACTATCAGGAAAACAAAAAGAGCCCTAGCTCGTTTGGCTCAGTGATAGAGCATCGGCCTGCAGAACAAAGGGTTCTGGGTTCAGTTCCAGTCGAAGGCACATACCTTGGTTTCAGGCTCCTCACGAGTCCGGGCCCTGGAAGGGGCACGGGCAGGAGGCCACCAATTGATGTGTTTCTCTCACATGGATGTTCCTCTCTATCTTTCCCTCTCTCTTCCACTCTCCCTAAAAATCAATGGAAAAAATATTCCTGGGTGAGGATTAACGGAATAAGAAAAAAGAAAAACAAAGAGCTTGGAGGAAGCAGAGGCTATGAATGGTGATAAACACATTAACAGAAACAATGATAAAACATTATTAACTTCCTCAAATAAATAAGAAAATATTGTACTCATAAAAAAAAGACAACATACCAGAAAAAAAAAAAAAGAATAGTCACCCATCAAACATGGAGTTCTTGTAAATATAATAAGAGAAAAAAAAGAAAATTGTAGAGGATTAAAGAAATTTTCCAGAACGGAGAACAAAAGGAGCTGAAAAAAAATAAGAAAAGAAATGTAGACCACTTCAGGAGGGTCAGTATGGGAATTATTAAGGAGATCCAGAAAGAAAAAAACAGGAGGCAGGGGGGTGGAAGTGAAATAATCATTATAAAGGTAGTTGTAGGAAATTTTCTCCAAACTCAAGACGCGTTTCTGAAATGAAAAGACCTACAGCATGCCCAGTTGAATGGAAATAGATTTACTCTAAGATACAAAAGGACATAGATGTCTAAAAGCTTCCAAAGAAAAAGAACAAGATTTACAGAAAAGATTAGGAAACAAAATGGCACTGGACTTTTTCAACAGAAACTAAAAGACAATGGAACAAGCCTTCGGAATTCAGAAGGAAGATTTTTTTTTTCCAACTTAGAATTCTATACCTAGTCAAACCATCAACTAAACATAGGGCACTTTTAGAAATACAGGGTCTCAACATTTTACCTGAAATATCAACTTTTGGAAAGCTATAGGTAGATGTTCCCCCAAATAATGTGGGGAGTATAGAGGGAGGATGTGGGATCTAGGAAGCAAGAGATTCAACAAAGAAGAAGAAGCCTCCTCTGGTGGTGAAGGGAGAGCCCATGATGTGGGCTGGGCAGCTGGCCTTGCCATCAACCAGGCCAGGATGGAGCCATAAGAAATCTGCAGGGACTTCTAGGCAAGTGAGCCAGTAGAATACTTAATATGAGTGATTGTATTAAGAGGAGATTTTATACACATGAGAGAGAGTTTGGAAATAAGGGATAAATTTATAGAAAACTAAGCAAAAAAATGTAACATAAAGATTAAGTATTAATTTCAGAAAAAACACAAAGTTGTGCAGGAAAAAGATATTAATCACAGCACACTGTGAATAGCATTTCTTTTGCTCTGATGACATAAAAATCCTTTTGAGATATGTCACCAAAGCACAGACCATAAAAGAAATAAAAATAAATTGGGCTACAAAATATAAAAATGGTGTATCAAAGAATACATCAACAGAGTGAATAGGCTACCCACAGAATGGGAGAAAATACTTGCAAATAGTTGAGATGATAAGATTGATGTCCAGAATATATAAAGAATTCCTAGAACTCAACAACCACAAAAACCTAAAACAACACAATTAAAAAATTGGCAAAGGATTTAAATAGACATTTCTCCTAAGAAGATACACAATGGCCAATAGGCACATGAGATGATGTTTGACCTCACTAATAAAGGAAATGCAAGTCGAAATTACAATGAGATAGCACTTCCTACCCATTAGGATAGCTTCTATCAAAAATAAAACAAAACAGAAAATAAGTGTTGGCAAGGATGTGAAAAAAAAAAAAAGGAACCCTTGTGCACTGTTGGTGGGATGTAAAATGGTGCAATTAGTATAGAAAATAGTATGGCAGTTTCTCAAAAAATTAAAAATAGAATTACCATATGATCCAGCATTTCCCACTTCTGGATATATACCCAAAAGAACTGAAAGCAGGGACTAGAAGAGATTTTTGCATATTCATGTTCATATTAGTCTTATTTATAACAGCCAAGAGATGGAAGCAACCCACGTGCCCACCAATGGATGAATGAATGAATAAAGTGTGCAATATGCTAGTACATGCAATGGAATAGTTTTCATCTTTAAAGAGGGAGGAAACGCTGACATATGATACAATGTGGATGAACACTGAGGACATCATGCTAAGTGAAATAAGCCAATCACAACATGGTAGATAACTGTCTAATTCTGCAGTAGTCAAATTCATAGAGACAGGAAGTAGAATGTGGGGATAAAGGAGAAAGGGGACCTGTGTTTAATGGATATAGAATTTCCAACATGAAAAACAGTTCTGGAGATGGATAGTGGTTACAGTAGCACAACAGTGTGCACGTACTTAATGCCACAGAACTTACACTTACAAGTGATTAAGACGGTAATTTTTATGTTATATGTGTTTTACCACCATCAAAACTAAAAAGGCGCCGAGACCGGTTTGGCTCAGTGGATAGAGCGTCAGCCTACGGACTGAAAGGTCCAGGGTTCGATTCCGGTCCGGGGCATGTACCTTGCTTGCGGGCACATCTCCAGTGTGGGGTGTGCAGGAGGCAGCTGATCGATGTTTCTGACTTTCTATCCCTCTCCCTTCCTCTCTGTGAAAAATCAATAAAATATATTTAAAAACAAAAAACAAACAAACCAAAAAAAACTAAAAAGGCATCGCAGCCACATTGGAAGGATGGGCAGAAGTTGACGCACCGGAGGCAGAGCGTGTGGGTGTCTGCATGTGTGTGTGTTCCGGGGTGTGAGAGCGAAAGCTTCCTCGTCATGGTGGGAGTCAACAGATAGTGCCTGAGACTCAAAGATCAAGAAATAGAAACAAGTGTGTTATTTAATGATAAGGACGTAAATACCAAAAGCATCAGCCCAAAGAGTTGGAAGCGTTTGCCTCTGGGGGAAGGAAATAGAGGTGGGGAGTGAACGACTTAAGTGCTCCATAACCAACCAGCCTTGCAGAACTGTTTGGTTCTTTAAACTTCGATAAGATACAACGAAAATGAAACCAAAACAAAAGCAAATGGGACATGGCGGAACCTCTCCTAGAAGGCCCTGTGACTCAGGCAGTGGGCACCGGGGGCCTGGCCGCCTCCAGGTCACCTTGAGAAACCTCTCATCGTGGGCAGAGTGTCCCGGCTCCTGCCCTCCATCCTGTCCCCCAGATTAGATGGGAGACCCAGAGTGCAGACCTTGAGAGAAGCGGGGCACATCTGGATGGACAGAGGAGCGTTGTTTATTTGAAGAAGCATACATTTATGTCCATGTGTATCGGAAAAATATAATTAGCATATCAAACATGTGATTTCATGGAGGTTATTGCTTAGGATAAAGCTAAGCTTATTGAGTGAAAGGATGTAAAGGGAAATACTAGCATGAGAGTAGAAAAGGTAAGTAGAAATGGAGATAAGAAAATAGTATGGCAGCCCAGCTGGCGTGGTTCAGTGGTTGATTGTCGACCTACGAACCAGGAGGTCACAGTTCGATTCTTGGTCAGGGCACATTCCCCAGGTTGCGGGCTTCATCCCCAATGTGGGGCGTGCAGGAGGCAGCCGATCAATGATTTTCTCTCTTCCTCTCTGAAATCAATAAGAACTTTTTTTTTTAAAGAAAGAAAATAATATGGCAGTTCCAGGAGGAAATATTAACCTAGTCCAACCCCTCACATAGGGACCCAAGCCCAGAAGGGGAATGGGACTTACCCAGTGTCCTACAGCAAGGCGGTGCAGGGGCAGAGGTGAGGCCTGCTCCCTGGAAGCACACGGCCAGCAGGAAGGAAGCCAAGGTGGGGTCATTGCCCAGCTCTGCCTCTACTCTGCTCTGAACTCGGAGACTCTGTCATCCTCCCAGTTCCTGGGCGTCCCCCTCTGTATAGTGAAAGGGTTCGACAGCTAAAAGCAGTAATGTCCACGATAGTTGTAGGTCATCCTTGTGGAGTGCTTACTGTGTACTAGAAGCAACAATAATAATGTAATGAGCAGACACTTGCATAGGGTGTGTGCTACGTATAGAAAACGCTTCCGAGCACTTGCTATATATTAATTTATTTCATCCTCACTAATCCTATTGATAGTGTGGCAGCCAGGCTCCGAGACGCCCACGGTGAGTTTTGCCTCCTGGCTGTCACACTCCTGGACAGTCCCCTTTCCACACGGAATAGGACTGATCTGTGTAACCAATCGGACATGGCAGTGTGACTTCCATTGTTAGGTCATAAAAGACTTCGGCACTTCCTCCCTGCTTTCTCGTCCTCTCTCTTGGGTCGGTGGCTACAGGGGAAACTGGCTGCCATGTCGGGAGGACACGCACGCAGCCCCGTGGAGAAATATGTGCGCTGGAAGAGGGAGTCCTCCTGCCAACAGCCACCATGAACTTGTCAGCCATGTGAGGGAGCCAGCCCTCGGGCCCCAGTTAAACCGGCAGAAGATTCAGCCCAGCCAACCCCGCGGCCAACTAAGCTGCGCCCCAATTCCTGACCCACAGACACTGTGAGAGAGAATAAATGGCCGCTGTTGTTTCAAGGTGCTACGTTTGGGGTCGCTCTTAGATAACATTGTCGTTCCTGTTTTGTAGATGAGGAAATCGAGGTACAGAGAGTTCAAGTGACTTGTCTCAGGTCACACAGCTAATAAGTAATTGAAGTCCTGGCGGTGTGTGTCTGTGCAAGGTTCATGGAATGAATTAGAATCCCTCTTTTATAGGAAGGAAGACACTCTGGAGAGGGAGGGAGGGAGAGAGAGAGGAGTGAGAATTGGGAATTGGCTCACAGGACGCCATGAAAGACACGGACTGGACTTCTGTAAGGTGCAGGTAGTGAACAGAGGGAGAACCCTGCTGCCTTGAAGCTCCGCTGTGATGAACTCAGAACCCATGCCTGGGGGTGTGACGCAGCCTTGGGTACCTAGGGGAGGGACTCTGGTGCCCCTGAGCAGCCCCCTTTCTGGGGCTCTTTTCACGCTGTGCTGCCACTGTGTGATGAGACCGAGATCTTGAAGTCTAGTTAATCTGTGCGCCTTGCCTAGCACAAGGCCAGCAAGAGCAGGCTGGGGGACCAAAACCAGTTTGACTCGGGGAATAGAGCGTCGGGCCTGCGGACTGAAGGGTCCCAGGTTCCATTCCGGTCAAGGGCGTGTACCTTGGTTGCGGGCGCATCCTCGGTAGAGGGCGTGCAGGAGGCAACTGATGGATGTTTCTCTCTCATCGATGTTTCTAACTCTATCCCTCTCCCTTCCTCTCTGTAAAAAAATCAATAAAATATATTAAAAAAAAAAAAAAGGCAGGGTGTATGCAGAGGTCCACTGGCCCTAATCCTGACCTGGGGGAGAATTTATATTCACATTTCCCATTTAACAAGTCACCCCTGGGGACGCAGCTAGAACCATGATGACCCCGTTTCTGGACTGAGGAGCTTCCCTTTAGATGGAGGATTCACCGACGACCGCCCAGTGTGATCAGAGAGATGGTGACCCACGGTGCTGTGGGGGCCGGAGCAGGCAGGACCTCTCTGGAGGACACTGGAAGGCTTCCCAGCAGAGGAGACATTGAACTGAGGCCGGAAGGATGACTGGAAGTCAACCAATGCAAGAGTGTTTTAGGCAGAGGGTTCAGCCTGAAACTCCAATTCTTGGGGGGCAGGGCGAAGGAATAGAGTGTGCAAAGGTGGGTGCCCGGCCACTGGTTGCTCCGGAGGCAGAATGTGGAGGCTTCGGTGCGGCAGCAGATGGAATGTCACCTGTTTCCGTTTGTCGGGGACTCGTTGTACTTGGGGTTGGGTTTGAGGGTTTTCTTTGGAAACCCAGCAGTGTGAAAGCCCCCTATGTCTGAGTCGGTCGAGAATGAAGAAGGAGAGGGCAGGGAGGACAAGGAATCCCCTGGGAGCAGAAGTTAAACTGGCACCTCAGTGTCCATTTGGTGTCTGGTATGTGCCAAGGGTCAGGCTTCCTCCATTTGCCCCTCACTAGATTTCAACCACTTATGTGCCCTGAAAAATCCCCTGTTCTGCCATGCAGGTCCCAATACTGGCTCTGCCACTTGCCAGCTGTGTGATTTCTCATTTCTCGGCTTACTTGCCTGTAAAATGGGATGAACATAAAGGGCTGTTGTCGGGACAAAATGAGTTAAAGCAATTAAAGCACTTAGATGGTGCCTGACCACCAGCACGCGTACAATAAGTATTTACTAGCACTATGACTTGGTATGATTTTTCCTTCTTACTTGATTCCAAGTATTTAAACATCATTTACCGAATGCTTGTTGTATTTGTCCTCTGAATATACGAATAATAAGATATAGTCCTCCTGTGTGTACAGAAACCTTCAGTAAAGGCAGGAACAAACATTGGTAAAATGTGGCCTGTGCCAGAGACCCACAAATGCCAGGAGAGCTGATTCCTGTCCTTGGGGGGATCACAGGCTGACTTAGGGAGAGAGGCACATGGTCCACATTGGGGAGAGGAGTCAAGAGAACCTCTGTGGAGGGGCTGTCGAGAGACAAGGAGTGTAAGATGATATGAGAAAAGACCCCCTTTGGAGGGGAGGTCAAGGAACACCTGGGCTCAATCTATATTGTCTGAGTGTTGAGAAGCCATCGGGGTTTTTTGAGCAGGGAATTGTGTTTGAATCATAGTAACGTAACTAACAGTTAGTATGCAACTACTGTATACTACACGCGGTGTACACAAGCTTATCTAAAACAATCCTCACAAAAACACTGTGAAGTGAGTCACCATTCTCATTTTACAGGTGAGGAAACTGAGCCACAAAGGTTAAGTGAGTTGCTCAAGGTCACAAAGTGAGGAAGGGAAAGAACAGGCTTAAATCATGCTCTTAATGACCTCTTGCTGCCTCTGAACTTCAATCTACAGAATTATCTTAAAACTGTAATGAACCTTGGAAATATCCCATGGCCCCCATTTTGCAAATGAGAAACCAAGGTTCAAAGATGGGGACTAACTTTCCTAAGACCACAGGGTGAAGAAGGAGGGGCTGAGCTGGGGAGGTCCATCTGGCCTGCCTGAGGGCTCCATCCTATACTCCACAGTCCTAGGCATCCTGTGCTTAGAACACAATCCAAACTCCTTCCTGGGGCCTGTAAAGCCTTCCTGGGATCAGGCCTTGCTGCATCCCTCTGACCTCACCTGGTCACTACCCCCTCCTCATCACCAGGCCCCAGCCCACCTCAAGGCCTCTACACTGCTGTTCACTGGGAGAGAAATGCCTTTCCACCTGATTACCACGTCATTGGGCTCTGTCTTAGTCTGTTTGGGCTGCCATAAAAAAATACCATAGACTGTGTGGCTTATCAACAACAGAAATTTAATTCTCACATTACTGGAGGCTGAGAACTCGAAAACCAAGGTGCCTGCAGATTTGGTGTCTGGTGAGAGCCCAATTCCTTGTTCCTAGACAGCCCTCTTCTCACGGTGTTCTCATGCTGTAGAAGGGGCCAGAGATCTCTCCGGGTCTCTTTTATAAAAGCATGAATCCCTTTCATGTTCTAGTGCCTCCCAAAGGCCCCCTCTCCATAGACCTTTGCATTGAGAATTAGGTTTCAACATGTGCATTTTGGGAAGACACAAGCATTCAAGACACAAGGTTTGCCATCCAGTGACATGTTCCTCCTCAGAGAGATCTTCCCTGATCACCTCTCACATAACCATGTTTTATTTTTTTCATAGCAGTTATGACAATCTGAAATTATCTTTTTTGTTTTCTTGCTTTTATGTCTGCCTTTCTCTCAGCTAGAGGAGAGAAAGGAGGGACCTCATATATCTCTACACTGTATCCCCAGGCCTCAGACAATGCCTGGCACATAGTAAGTGCTCCACACGTTTTTGTGGAAATCATACCTGTATTTCATTGTCTGCTGATGGCCTGTCTCCCCATCGGTCAGAGACCTCACAGGGGCTGGGACCGTGTCTGATTCACCCTGGCACCACCTCTAGGCCCAAGACAAGGTTGGCACCGAGCAGGGCTGGGATATGTTTGTTGCGTGACTGAATGAACAAGGGTAGAAGGGGTAATGGCATGAATACCTGTTGGGCTCTCCGTAGGGTGGCCACAGCCATTGAATCCAAGGGGCGGCCCTTTGTGGGAAGTAATAGGGCTCAAGAGGCTGTTCATGAAACAGAGGGACTTCCCAGCCTGGAACAAGCCCCATCTTCTGCCCCTCTGCAATGGAAATGAGAGGGCAAGAGGGGAGGGGAGGTGGATTTACACAGGGCTTGGGCATCTGTGAGTCTGTCTCTTTTAGTGGTCTAACCCCTTAAACATCAACAACCTAATCCCCGGTCTTCTCTCTGCACCCTGCATCCTGTACCCTGACACAGGTAAGGTGGGCTGTGACTTTCCAGAGGTGGTTATAAATTACTGATGGATGTCATGCATTGGTATTTTATACAGGGATGAGCTTATACAGCAAAAGTAAAAAATGGACCTGACCCACTTCTGGGGCCTTCTCATTCATGCAGAGGCCTTGTGTCCTGAGGGTGGGAACGACAAGACCCTTCTGTGGAGCCCACGGTCCCTGCCCTTCTCTGTCACAGCAAGGTCTACCCTGACGTCCCTTCTGCTCGTCTACCCTCCGCCCCACCTCCCCTGGAGAGTGTCAAATGAGGACGAATGATTTAGTCTGTGCACCAGATCCATTCTTGGCCATGGTCACATGAGCAGTGTAACTTGCATAGATGTACTACATACACATGGGCATCTTCACCAGCGTCACGGATGTGTGCTGTCCAGGTTGGAGCTGGTGAGGCACGCAGAGATCCAGCCCCACACTCCCTTACCTTCTTCCTGATCATGCACATCCCGGTACCCAAACTCCTCTCCACCACCACCACCACCACCACCTCAGCTCCCCGTGCCCACTGCACGGACCCGTGCCCACTGCACGGACCCGTGCCCACAGGAACACAACATCTCCCCTCCCATCCAGATTCGCTCCGAGGCTTCCCCCAGCCTCCTCCTACCCGCCCGCCACCTCCTCCAGGCAGCCTGTGCTGCTGCCTCCCCGGGGCTCTCCGCTACCTCTAGGAGCAGAGGCCCCATCCGGCGCACCCCCGCTTCCGCAGCGCCCACAGCACAGGGCCTAAGAAGCAGGGTCACCGGGAGCCCGCCTGGGGAGGAGCGGACCCACGTGAGGGAGGAGGGAGAGGGACGCGGGGCGGAGGCGGAGGCGGCGGCGGGAGGGGGCGCGCGCGCCGGAGGCGGCGGCAGCCCGGGGCCGGGACCGCGCGCCCAGCCTGAGCCCGCCCCGCCGCCGAGCGTCACGGAACCTGCTTGAAATGCAGCCGGGGAGCCGGGGCGGGCGGCGGCGGCGGCGGCGGCGGCAGCGGCAGCCCCGGCGCCGGGGCAAGAGCTCGGAGGGCTGACGCGCGGCTGCGGCAGCGACACGGGGCGTGCGGGGCGCTGCGGCCGGAGCCCGGGGCCCGCCATGGGCCGCCCCGGATGGGGCGCGCTCCGGCCGCTGGCGCTGCTGCTGCTGCTGCTGCTGCTGCGGCTCCAGCATCCTGCGGCGGCGGCGGCGGCGGCGGCGGCGGACCCACCGCTCGGCGGCCAAGGTACGTGCGGCCGGTCCCGGCCGGGCTCTGCGCCGCCGCCGCCGCCGCCAACAAAGCGCGGCCTGGCGGCCAGGGAGCGGGCTGCAGCGGGGCTCCCCAGCCCGGGCCTGGCTGGCAGAGGCGCCCGGGAGGAGAGCTTCTCTGCACCCGTGTATCTTTTCATTTGTCCCCCGCCCTCGGCACCTGCTCTTGGGGGCGGGGGAGGGGAGGGATGCACGCCGTGGGGGCCCGGCGGGCCGGGAACTTTGGGGGAGGGGGTAGCCAGTCATTGATGGTTTGGGGTGAGCTGTAAGGTTCTTGTCGTGGACACGCGCGCGCTCCGTGGCGGCGGCGGCGAGCGGAGCCGGGCGGCTTCCCCGCCTGACAATGCGTTTCCGGGGACCCCTGCCCGCTGCCGAGCCCGAGGGGCTGCGAGCCGGAGGGGCAGGTGCCCGCAGCGCCCGGTGCGCGGGTCCTGGCGTGTTTGGGGGCGCCCTGGTGGAGGCGTGTGCGCGTGGATCCTTGCCTGGGGGCGAGGGTGCGGGCGAGGGTGCTTGCACGGAGGCTTCGCCCAAGTTGTTGGACACCGACTGCGTGTGCCTGGCCTCGCCGCGCCGCGGAACTGCCCGCCACCCCGGGCCCGCTCCTCCTCCCCTCCTTCCAGAGCGAGGGTGCCCGGGGTTCCCCCGGGTGGTAGTGGGGGGTTGCCGCAGCGCCCCCTTTCCCTCCCCGCCCCCCCGCAGGAGCCCCTGCACCCCCGCCGGGACTGCAGGGTCCGCGGCCCCGCTCACACCCCGTCGCCTCCCGCGCAGGGCCGGCCAGGGAGTGCGAGGAGGACCAGTTCCGGTGCCGGAACGAGCGCTGCATCCCCTCCGTGTGGAGATGCGACGAGGACGACGACTGCGCGGACAACAGCGACGAGGACGACTGCCGTGAGTGGCCGGCGGGCGGGGCGGGGCGCGGGGCGCGGGGCGGGGCGGGGGGGGCGCCATGCTTAGCGCGCACGTGGCCCCGCCGCCGCCCGGCACCTGCGGGGACCTCACTCCGCCGCCCCGGGCCGCCGCCGCCTCCCTCCCTCCCTCGGGGCCGTGTGGCCGAGCGACCCCGCTGGGAGCCGGGCTGCAGGCGGCCCTCCCGGGGCCGGGGGCGGGGCCCGGGGCGCAGTGGCCTGGAGGAGGGCGCGCCGTCCCCGTCCCCGTGCCCGTCCCCGTCCCCGTCCCCGTCCCCGTGCCCGCGGCTGAGCCGGGACTGTGGGCGAGAGGAGGCGGCTGGCCCTGCGTGGGCCTCCAGCTCCCCGCGAACCGGCCTCCGGGGCTCCAGCCGCTGCTCCGTGGAAAATGCGCGGCTTTTTCAAAGTTCCGCGCAGCCCCACCAGGCCTAGCCGCGCGGCTTTACTTCCACGTTTCTTTTTTTGTGAAAAAATGGGCTCCCCAGGGCCCCTGATTGGCTGGGCCAAGACCACCCCTTAGGCAGAGGCCCCAGTGGTCTGAGTGGCCAGTCGTGGTGAGGAAGGGTGGTTGTGTGGTTATTTGGGGTGCAGTGGGCGCAGGGGCCTCTGAGTGGCCAGTCGTGGTGAGGAAGGGTGTGTGTGTGGTTATTTGGGGTGCAGTGGGCACAGGGGCCTTGCCCTGCCTGGCCCCGCCTTGGCCACACCCCTAAGCTCACCGGCTGGTGGTAGTTGCAGGCGGACCCAGTGCTAAAAGCCCGCTGGTTTTCTGCCTAGTCATGGGGAAGTCCTTTTGTGCCACCCTCCAGTTAGCCGACCTGGATCTCCAGTCAGACCGACTGGGGCATGAGTCATGGTGTAACCAGACAACCAACCAATGAATGGGTCTGGGCTGCCTGTCACTACACCAGCCAGTGAAGCAGAGACAGGGTTGAATCATAGAGGAGCCTCTATTCCAAGAATGCGGGCGGTAGAGGAGAGCAGCAGGTCATCCACAAAAATCTGCTCTCCCCTCCCCAGAAAGCCAGCTGCTTACATTGGGTAGAAGGACAAAGATTACGTGGAAGAGTAAGAATTACAGGCCTGGGAAAGGAGGCGAGGTAGAATGGTTGCAGGTTACAGGCAATGCGGGGCTGAGGGTTGCAAAGGACGGGTGCCTCCAGGACTAGATTGTTCCAGTCAGGAGGTTGTAAGTCTTTCCATAACGGTAGGCAGTTCTCTGGAAAGAAGGATGGACTGCATTCCGATGTTAGCGCCCGTGTCCCAGGGCAGACAGCTCTCAGCCACGGTAGAATGCGCTTCCTCTAATTAGAACGGAACCATCACGGTTAACAGAACACGATTAATATTTCTGATAATGGTAGCTAGTTCCCCAATATTCTATTTCTGCCCCTAACAATGGGGCAGACCGGGAAGGAGGGAGCCAGGAGGAAGAGTTTGTTTCCTGGAAGGGACCTGAGGATCCCGAGGTGGCATGAATCACCTGTGTTGGTTGCAGGTGATCTTTTCTGAGTTTGGTGTTTGTATGCCGGGGGCCACTGCTTTGGAAGTTCTTTCTTGGGGTGCGCCTGGTTTCAGATGTCGGTGGGACCAGAAGTGAGTTAGCAGGCAGTTGCTACAGAGGAATGTAGTTCCAGGAACAGAAAAAAAAACAGGATTTATAGAAACAGAATCAGGTGGCCGTTCATTCTGTTACTGGGTGCCTACTGTGGGCAGGCACTGGGGCCCTAGGAGAGCAGGCCCACCCCACCAGCCAGAGGAACAGGATCTGTGGGAGGAGAGCAATGGGTGATAGATACTTAGCCCCACATGGTGGCAGGGGTAGGGTGGGATGGGGTAGAGGCACACCTGGACAGGCACGATCTGTTGAGTCCTCAAGGTTTTGTTTTTAAAATCCTCACTGGAGAACATGTTCATTGATTTTTAGAGAGAGGGGTTGCAGGGTGGGAGAGAGAAACATCAATGTGAGAGAGGAATATCAATCGGTTGCCACCCTTCCTTGCCCCAACCAGAGAAAAAACCTGCAACCTGAGTATGTGCTCTGACGGGGAATCGAACCCATGGCCTTCTGGTGATTGGAAAGATGCTGCAACCTACTGAGCACACTGGCCAGGGCAAGGTTTTTGTTTGTTTGTTTGTTTGTCTGGGTTTGCCAGTCAGCCTCTGGGTTCATTTTCTCTGACCCAGCCCACAGTTGGCTCTGTGACTAGAGCACCTCTTTTCCTACTGCCTCAGTTTCCTTACCTGACCACGTGGGCTAATGATTCCTGCTCTGTTTTTTGTTTTGCTTTTAAATATATTTTTAAAATTGATTTCAAAGAGGAAGGGAGAGGGAGAAAGAGATAGAAACATTAATGATGAGTCATTGACCCCCTGCACAGCCCCCACAGGGAATCGAGCCCACAACCTGGGCATATGCCCTGACCGGGAATCGAACAGTCAGTGACCTCCTGGTTCATAGGTCGACCGAGCCACGCCAGCTGGGCGCCTGCTCCGGTTTTGAGGACCAGTTCTGGTAATGTAATTGGAAGTAATGAGACTAACTCGCTGACCATTAGCTGTTTGCCAGCTACTGTGGCTGTGCTTATATAATCTTCAGATTAGTCCTCTTTTACAGATTATACAAACAGAGGTGCTGAGAGATGAAGTTACTTGCCCCACAGCTCCTGAGTTACTAAGTAGGAGCTTGAATTTAAGCATCTGACTCCAGGGTTCTTAGACCAGTCGTGACTCGGCCATTATCCAGTGCTATTGAAGTTATGAATATGGCTGAGCTGGGGTAAAATGTTATGGGTCTCATCGTGGTGAGTTGCTCTCTCTGGTCCTTTTACAGCTGAGGATGAGGCAAGGAAATAAAAACTACATTTCTGACCGTGGCCAGGTGGCTCAGTTGGGTGGAGCATGCTCTGGTACACGAAAAGTTTTGGTTTCAATTTGGTTTCAATTCCCCATCAGGGCACATAACAAAGGATTTGGGTTCAACCTTTGGTTGAGGCAAGAATGGGAGGCAACCAATCAATGTTTCTCTCCCTTCCTCTTTCTCTCTAAAATAAATCAAAACATATCCTCCGTTGAGGATTTAAAAAACAAAACAAAAAACAAACAGCGCTGGCCCAGTGCTGGTTGAGCATTGTCCCATGAACCGAAAGATCATCAGTTTGATTCCCAGTCAGGCCACATGCCCAGATGGCAGGTTCTGTCCCATCAGTACACAATAGCAGGCAACCAATGGATGCTTCTCACATCACTTTCTCTCTCACCCTCTCCTTTCCTCTCTCTCTAAAATCAATTAAAACAAATAGAGAGAGAAACAAATAAAAAACAACAACCCCTGTATTTCTGGTCTGGTTATAGCAATCAGGCAAGAGTGGCTGTGAAGATCAGACCTTTTTCTTGTCATCCTGTTTGCAGGTAAGGGTCTGGCTCAGAGAAATTGAGTGACTTGCCCAAGATCACACAGCAGACAATGACAGAACTTGGTCAAGATGTCCACCCGTCGTCTCCCAGCTCTGGGGCACTAATTGCTGGGGGTGGAGAGTGGGGTGTGGAAGGATCTAGGAAGGTGATCCAGGTTTTTGAAAGTCATACCCTGAGTGCTGAGCTTGTTGCTTTTCATCTTTATTCGAGGCTCTGGGCAAGAGGAGTGTGAAGTAGTGGGGGGCTGGGTGGCCCCAGATGGGACCAGAGGAGGTCTGATGGCCAGTCTGGGTTCCTGATCTCATCCTGAGATCAATGGGGCGGAGTCATAGGCAGAGAGTGAAGAAAAACAAATGACATTGTTATCTTACCGTGGAAGAAGGGTTGGGGGCTTTGCTGTTAGTACCAAGCATCAGTTCCACACTCTTGTCTTCTCTGAGTTTGTTTCCTCCTTATCTGCTGATGGGGGTAGCTGCTATACGTGGTTCTACGTGGGAAAAATGTTCACGTAGACCTGGCAAGGAGAAGGGAAGGGATGACTGTTCACACCTACAAGGTCCTTAGAAAGGGGCCCGGAGGAGTCACAGAAAGAAATCTTGAAGAAAAGGGGGTGGGGCCATTTGTTCCAAAAAAACGATCTTTCCTCACTTCTTCCTTCCTCATCTGGGGATTTCTCCCCCAATTCTGGGCCAACTGCCCAAACTGCATTTCTTTGAACTATCCTCCCCTCAAGGCTGTTTGGCTTCTCCCTGAGCATCCCCCCTGCCTTTTAAACGACCCCTTTCTTGGGCACTTCCACCCTTCCACTCCAGGACGGCTGCCTCACCTTTGTACCTTTCGACCTGCAAAATGGGTGTTGCCATTTGTAAATGAAGTCTGTGTGAGGCAGAATGAGTTCAAGCTCCCAGAGGGGCCAGAATGCAGCCTGTGAATACCCAGCGCTGAGGGAGGCTGGGGAAGGCTTCCTGGAGGAGGAGACAGACAGACCAGGCCTTGAAAGATGATAACTAACTCCATTCCCTTAGAGCTTACCACTTAAAAATAGGTGGTACAGTCCCCATGTGATAGGGGAGGAAACTGGGGTCAGAGAGGTGAAAATACTCTCCCAAAGTCACAGAGCTCTTCGGGGTTGGAGGCAGCACTCAGACCAAGGCCTTCTAAATCCTCATCCTCGGCCCCCGCAGGCGGGACAGACTCGGCCCTCTGGAGATGCAGGATAGAGCTGGCGGGCTGGGGAGAGGAAAGGCCCATAGAGCTTCAGTCCCCAGCTCAAAGGGCCTTCAAAGTGTAGGAAGGGGCTGGAAGTTCAGGGGTGGCCCAGCCAGGGGAAGTTGGGTGGGTCCCTGGCTGTGGACGTGGGTCACGTAGGCCAGCTGGCCCCTCGGCCTCAGTTTCCTGTTGCTCCATAGTGTCGGGGGCAGACACGGGGGGCTCTGGTCTCTGGCCAGCCCTTTGCTCCCAGAGTAACAACAACAGCGAATGCTCACTGAGCACTTGCTGTGGACCGGGCGTGGTGCTGAGAGTCTACGGGCATCACCGCATGCTTCTTGGTTCTATAAAACGGGGCAACTCTATGACGTACCTGGATTATTCCCATTGTACAAAGGCACGAAGGAGTTAAGTAACCAGTCCCAGCGTGTATGATTTTTTAAGCAAAATCTCTGTGGTGTGAATGCAGGCACCCTCAGGAGCACTCTCTGGCGGCCTCAGGCAAGTCCTTCCAGGCCTGCTTCCCCATCGTGAGACGACATCCACCCGCTCTGCCCCTCCAGCTCTGGGAAGCGCGTGTGTTTCTCTCCGAGGATGGGCTGAGGGGCTGGGTGTACGGTGGGTCCGTTTTGTGCTCAGATTCCTCTGCCTGCTTCTCTCTCCCTCAGGCTGCCTTGTTCTCCCAGCCCCCATCACCCCTCCATCCCAGGTCTAATAAAGATCAGCCACAGCGAGTTCTCCCAGGGCTGAGAGTTCATTAGCTGGGCAAGGCCCGGCTGCAGGAGCGCCGAGGCCTGCTGGGAAGCAGCCTCGTAAATAATTAAAACTCCACCGCAGCTCCCGGCTGGGCTTCGGCCGGCATCCGCCCTTCAGTGTGCCGCCTGGCCGCGGCCCCCTTCTCCCACCCTGACACTCGGCCCAGCTGCACCTCCTTTTCGGATGGAGTCATCTGACAGATAGCGCTGCTCCTCTCTGAACCTGTTTCCTCATCTGACCAGGCAACTCCATCATTCAGGGTCCTTCTGAGGCCTGGTTGTCCACATCCCTCTAGTCCAGCAGTTGGCAAACTGTAGCTCTTGAGCCACTCTGTTGACTAAGGAGTATGCCGACCACTGCTCTAGCCTGTTCCTGGCTCTTCCTAGGAGCCTGTGACACCACACTGTAACTGTTTTCTCGCTCTTGCTTTTCCTACTGCTTCTCACCACTTTGTCTGCCTAGAAGCCTCTCTCTGCTCCCTCACCTGGCTACCTTCTTGTTGCCGCCTTAGAAGGTTCATCTTGGGTGTCACTTCCTCAGGGAAGCCCTCCCTGCTGCCCTCTCTCCTCCAGGCTGAGACATCCTGCTGAGATGCAGGCGTCACAGAGAGGGACTTAGGGGCCTGGGTTTAAATGACAGCTCCGTGGGCCCCGGAATCAGATACGCCTGGCTCTCTCTGCTGCTGAATGAGCTTGGGTGTGATAACAGCCTCTCCCTCCCAGGGACGGCGTGAGGATTAAATGAGATAATGTGCCTGGTCAGCAGTAGGTAGATGCTCATTGAATGGCAATGCGTATGATGGTTCTTGGAGGCAGGATTTTCCCTGAAGACTCTAGGTACCTGCTGCCCAGGTGTCTGAGGCTCCTGCAGCTGGGGCCTGCCTCAGCCCGTGGGCTGTCCAGCCACAGAGGACGGTGCCCCAAGGCCATCCGTCTTGGAAGGGAGAAAGGTGTCCAGGGAGGGGCGGAGGGAAGAAATGGGTCGCATAGGCTGGTTGGTTTCAGCAGGGGCAGTTCCTGCAGGCCCGTGCCTGACCCAAGGCTGGTTTCCGTCCTGTCTGGCCTGCGCTCCTTTCTTCTTGGCTGTGCCTTGGAGGCGGGGAGCCCAGCACCCCCAGGGCTCTGCCCAGCAGGCAAACGTGGGAGCTTCTCTAGACCCCAGGCTTCAGAAGGTGAAACCACGGCCCCGGTGGCTGGACATTGCCTCCAGGGGTCAACAGAGACTCAGACTCAGAACTAGGGTGTCCTGGGCAGGACTCCAGTCAGAACAGTGTGCTCCCACCTCCTCCCACTGCAGCACCCGCCTGCCGCCCCTGCCCTCTCTCTTCCCTCTGGATCAGGGAGCAAGGCGTTCCCAGGCTAAAGGCAGGCCACAGGCTTATGCCACAGAAAGGGCTTTGGGAGGGGCTTCAGGTGCCCGCCCTGGATTGCTGGGAGCTCATCTGCAATCACAATGTTCGTTGTAATAAGAGTTAATGAGCATGTTGGCTGCGAGGGGCTTTCTCATACCAGACCCCCGTCAGCCAGGCCAGGAAAGAGCCAAAGCTCCAAAGCTCACTGGCCCCAGGCAGGCAGAGTGGCTGCTCGGTGGCAGGACGGGGCCGAGGCTGTCTGGTGGCAAAGTCTGATGCAGGTGAAAGGAAGAGATGGACATTCCACATTCACACTTCCTGGTCACTGCCGAATGAGTGGACTTTCCTTCCCAGGCACTGCAGGCGTCCCTCTTAGCCAGCCCCGACCATGGCTCCCTCTGGAGCAGCTCAGGCCCCTGCAGACCCTCAAGCCTTTTTAAGCACCAGCCTCGCTCACCCTGCCTCTCACAAGCTCCTGTATGTCACAGACCCCAGGCCGAGCCTCGCAGCCAGAGTGGCTCGGAAGGGGCGCCTGTGAGCTCCCCATCCACTGCATCCAGGCTGACCTCTGTGCCCCTCGCAGGGCCTCGCCCAGATGCTTACCAGCTGACCGCTTTGGGGGTGCAGAACCCACCATACTATCAGGTCCCTCCGAAGGCCCTCTGGTGACTGAGAGGGTCAACCAAGAGGCAGGCCCACACAGTTCCCAGCACCCGCACGGCCTCCACACACCTCCCCCTTGGAACACGGCAGGACAGACAGCCTCGAGCCTCTCTGGGAGTCCATGGGAGTGGTCATGTGGCCACTCAAGTTGCCACAAGGGACTTTAGGCCATTCACTCTGGAGGCTACACTGAGTGGCCAGGTTATTATGATCTCTGAACGCATAATAATTGGCCACTCAGTGGATATCCTATATAATAAAAGGCTAATATGCAAATTGTCCCCTTGATCGGGAGTTCGATCAGCAGGCAGGCTGGCCAACAGCCCACGTCCCCCCTCCCTGGCCAGGCTGGCCGGACCCCACCCCCGCACAAATTCATACACCGGGCCTCTAAAATACACACACACACACACACACACTCTCTGAGTGGCCAGATTATTATGCGTTCAGAGATCATAAAGATAAGATCATCATAATCTGGCCACTCGGTGTATTTCGGGTTCTAGCCCTCTCACCTGAAGGCCACAGGATGGCCTTTTCCAGCTTATGCCTCACAGCCATCCTTGGAGGTGGGTGGTGCAAGGGCTCATTATTACCCCATTTTCCTGACAAGGACATTGAGGCCCAGGGAGGGCACGGGGCTTAATTATCGGTAGTGCTGGATTATCAGTTTATTTTATTCATTTGTTTTTCCAGTGGAAGTAACTTGATGATTATAAGAGTAATTTCATGCTTGTAATTAAACACACACACACACACAACACAGAAAAGCAGAAAGGATGCTAACAGTCACCCTTGGTTACACCGCACGGAAGCAGCAGATCCTCCGGAGGTTTCCCTCCGTGTGTGAGCCGGTTGTATAAACACATTTATTCCTTAAGCAAAAATAAGGATGTGCTATGCCAGTCCTCTTCTCCCCATGTCATGCGTGCCCTTCCATTTCAATAACAGAAGATGTGTATCGTTGTTTTAGAGGACCAGGTAGTGTTCTGTTGCATGAATCATTCCATTTAATGATACCGTCTCCCGCCGATAGGCGCGTGTTCGGTTGGTTCTGTTTTCCCTGTTCCAAACAGCGCTGGGACACAACATCCTTGAACTACATCTTGGTGTGTTTTTCTGATTCTTTCCTTAAGATAAATTCTTGCTGTCAGGGTTGCTGAACGTGTGCATTTTTATGAGAAAGCCGCATTGCTCTCTTTCAAGGAGGCTGTTTCCCCATCGCACACCACCGCCTACTGCCCCCGCCGGTGGCCGGCCCACCCGGACTTCCTCCTTCCTTGAGCACAGGGCCACCGCGTCCCGGCTCACAGGACAAAGTAACCAGATCTCATCGGCACAAAGCAGCGCCGAGAGAAAGGGCAATTGTGTTCTGGCCCCACGGGCTTCCTCCCCCGCTGAAGAAAATAAAAGGGAACAACATTGGCCTTCGTTCTTAAGATAGTTCTGAAGATATTCGTAGAATCCGTGCCCTTGGCGGCATTGTAGGGTTCTGTCTCTACCCCCACTTGACCCTGGGCCAGTGGCTCTCCCGCTCTGAACTTCATTTCCCCTTTGCCCACTGGTCCTTGCTCTACCTACATTGCACCCAGTACTCTGAGCAGATTCCTCCTCCCAGGAGCCGGGCGGCACAGGGCCAGTCCAGGCCTGGGGGTGGGAGACCTGTGGCCCTCGCGCTCCTTACTGCCCGGTGAGGATTGGCAGGAACCTGGCGGGCGTGGCGGGCGGATTCTGGCAGGCAGATAGGAAGGGGTAACTGAGCTGCTTAGGGTCCACTTCCAGAACTCAGCCTGTAGGCCCAGTTTCATCAGGCCACTTGCCATCTGCCTTTTTCCTGTACCGTGATGGGGCTGGATGCAGTGCAGTGCTGGAGAAAGATGGAGTCGGGTCCTTCAGCCCCAGGACCGGCTGGCTCGGACCCGGGTGTAAGGCCTTAGAGCCTTGGTCTGTGAAGTGGGATAATGAGCCCAGCCGGGGAAAGTGCGCAGGCTGACGCAAAGCCTTCTGCCCAGATCCCGGTCCTGAAAATGAGCATCCTCATTCCCCTCCCCAGGCCTGGGACCCTTGCAACAGGGAACAGCTGACTAGAAGGGACGGCAGCGGTTTCCCTCCTCCTCCACCAAGGACACACCAAGAGGGCAGCTGCTGAAATAGCAGGAAAGATGTAGGTCAACTGGCCAGTGGGGAGGACTTGGCTGCCTGGAGCACCGCCGCTTCTCCGGTTGGGAGGGACGCTAGGAACCATCCGATCTGCACTGGGAGCCCCAGGGTGGCGGCTTCCCGGGCGGCCTGGAGCAGCTAGTTAAGCAGAGGGAGCCAAGGCGAACTGGTTAACCTGCCAGGCCTGGCATGGTTAGTGATCCAGGAGGTTCACCAAGTGCGTCCAAATTAGCATCAGAGAGTTGGCAGCTGATAAGAGGCAGGAAGGCCCCGTCAGGCCCAGGTTAAGCTGCTGGAGTGAATAGCTGGAGACTGAGGCTGGGCTTTCCTGGTGGCCTGAGTCCAAGGACATTCAGGCCAGTGCTCCCCTCTCCCTCTCCACTTCCTGGACCCCGAGCTGCCATCTGCCGCCCACCTGCCCTCGGAGCCCTCTCAGCCGTGTGCCCCAGCTCACGCGCATGTGCGAGGAGGGGTGCGCCACGAGGGAGGGGACTTATGGATACACAGAGGCTGCAGGGCCAAGGACATCCTTCTTCCCCCTGCCCCCCCCCCCCCCCCCCCCC